>JAULKQ010030298.1:20197-30933 GCA_032356285.1 Smithsoniella earleae | reverse complement strand
GGCCGGACGGGCGCCGCGCCGAGCGCGACGTGGCCGCCCAGAGCGCCCAGATCGGCATCGCCGCCTCCGACTTCTACCCTCGGTTCCAGCTCGTCGGCGACATCAGCCTCCAGGCCGAGACGTTCGGCGACATGTTCAAGAGCGGCTCGTTCGCCGCGTTCGGCGGACCGCAGTTTCGATGGGCCATACTCAACTACGGCCGCATCGTGAACAATGTCCGCGTACAAGACGCCGTCTACCAACAACAGGTCCGCGTTTACGAAGACACCGTGCTGCGCGCACAGCAGGAGGTCCAGGACGCGATGGCCGGGTATCTGGGCGCGCAACGCCAAGTCGAGTTCCTCGAACTCGCCGTGGCGGACTCGGCCCGCGCCGTGGATCTCTCCGAATTCCAGTACCGCGAGGGCGCCACCGACTACACGCGCGTTCTCCTCTCACAGCAATTCCTCCTCGAAGAACAATCCCGCCTCGTCGCCACCCGCGGCTCGGTGGCCCTCAATCTCGTGACCCTGCATCGCAGCCTCGGAGGTGGATGGCAGTTCCACCAGGGCGAAGCGCTCATCCGCCCGGACACGCGTGAGGAGATGGCCGACCGCGTCCACTGGGGAGACCTTCTCGAGACCCAAGAAGAGAACGACGACATCGAAGCGGCCGACGAAAGCGAGCAGGACTCCTTCCGCTTCTGGCTGCCCGAGTGGTAGGGCCGTGCGCGCGATCCGCTGAAGATCCGCGTCCCGGATCCACTCGCGCTCGTCGGAAAACCGGCCTCCGGGCGCGCGGGTGCATCGGGCGCCGCAAGGGCGTGCATCGCGGGCCTCCGGTTCCCAATCATCGGAACGGAAGGCAATTCGACCCGCATCTCCTACGCTTTTCCCGAAGAGCCCCCTTGCCCCGGGCGCCGATCCACGTCAGAAACGGACCGTACGGTCCGGCACGACGCCGGTGGAAGCAGGAGACACCTCGGAGGTTTGAGAATGGGCGTGATGCGGAAGATCGAGGCGACGGCGTCGAAGACGGCCGGAGCCCTGTGGCCTGTCGTTCGGCGGACGTTGGACCGGCGGGCACGCGAAGGCTTCCAACCCGATTGGGCCCCCGACAAGCTGCAGAAGGGCTCCGAGATGAACCGCCCCCACCTCGGGTGGCCGCGTGAGACCGACTCCCTCTGTCCGGGCTGCGTGAAGGAAGCCCGAAGCCGCATCCTTTCTGGCGACAGCACCTGGAAGGTGCTTCTCGACGAGACTCCCGGCGAGATCCGCGCGACGATCAAGGAAGACGCCGGCCAGATCGTCATGGAGAAGAGTTGCCCGAAGCACGGGGACTTCCGCGACGTACTGGCGAGCGATCCCGCGTTCCTCGAGCGCATCGAGAGCCTCCATCCCGGCGGTGACTTCACGGCGCCGGTCACGCCCATCCGCAACCACGGCAAGTCGACGATCAAGTACGGTCGTGGCTCCGTGCTCGTGATCGATCTGACGAACCGCTGCAACATGATGTGCGACGCATGCTTCATGGACGCGAACCAGGTCGGGTACGTCCACGAGCTGTCGTTGGACGACGTGAAGCAGATTCTCGACGACGCCGCGGCCGTGAAGCCCCGCCGGCAGATGTCGATCAATTTTTCCGGCGGTGAGCCGACGATCTCGCCGATCTTCCTGGACTCCGTGCGCTACGCGCGCGAGGTCGGGTACTTCGCCGTGCAGTGCTCGACCAATGGCATTCGCTTCGCGCAAGAGCCCGAGTTCGCGTTCGCCGCGAAGGAAGCCGGGCTTCGATTCGCCTATCTCCAGTTCGACGGAACGGACAACGAGAGCCACGAACACCGACGTGTCTCCAACCTGTTCGACGTCAAGCAGAAGGCAATCGAGAATCTCGCGGCCGCCGAGATCGACGTCGTACTGGTTCCGACGATCCTGAAGGGCGTGAACGATCACCAGGTCGGGGAGATCGTCGACTTCGCGATCCAGAACGCCGACAAGGTCACCGTGGTCTCCTTCCAGCCGGTGTCGTTCACCGGACGCGACGAGGACATCGACGAGGAGACGCGGCGCGCACGTCGCTATACGCTCGCCGACCTGGCCTCGGACGTCGGCGCGCAATCCGGGATGACCGACCCGAACAAGGACTGGTTCCCGCTCTCTTCCCTCGGCCCCTTCTCCGACGTCGTCGACCTCCTGCTCGGAAAGGACGCACCCTGGGGAAGCCTCAAGTGCGGTTGCCATCCGAACTGTGGTGTCGGCACCGGCTTCTTGGTCCACAAGACGACGAAGAAGGCGATCCCTCTTTCCGACGTCGTCGATCTCGAGCAGATGATGGTGGACATGCGTGCGGTCGCCGACAGCGCGCAGAGCGAGAAGCTCACGATGGCGCAGATCGGACTCGCACTTCTCAAGAACTTCAACGCGGAGAAGTCCCCACTCCCCTTCACCGAGGTCATGCGGCACCTGGTGAGCCACACCGGCGCATCCGACTTTGCGGGGGAGGACGACGACGACACGTTCGAGTGGCGAATCCTCTTCGTCGCGGGGATGTGGTTTCAGGACCTCTGGAACTACGACTTCCGACGCACCGAGCGGTGCATCATCCCCTACGGCACGCAGATGGGCGAGATCTCCTTCTGCGCATACAACACCGGCGTCGGATGGCGGCAGATCGTGGAGGACATGCACCGCGTGGCCTCCACGAAGGAATGGTTCGAAAACGTCGGTCGACACAAGATCTGGGCCGGGCACAAGCCGGTGGCTCTGCCCTCCGACATGTCCGAGCAGAGCGGTGGTTGTGGATCGAGTTGCGGGTGCGAGCCCAGCGAGTCGGCCGACACGCCCGCCGCGACCACGGACGAACCCGCTTCCGTGCCCTCCATCGGCGGATCCTGAAGTCGAATGACGGCTCGATCGAGTCACCGACTGGCGGCGATCACACACTGCCACTCCGTTCAGTCGAACAATCAGGCGAGCCCGATGGACGATCTCATCCGGGGCGCGGTGGAGCGTGTCACCGGGGAGTCGGCCGAAGCCTTCGATTGGAGCGAGTCACTCACCACGGCGGACGAGATCGCACGCGTGCTCCACGGGACCGACGGCCGTCCGGGTGTCGATCTGATCTTCGTCACGGATCACGTCAACGAGACCGTGACCGAGATCGACGCCGATCTGGTCGCGCTCGCGTCGTCGGAGCCCCGTGTCGCGCTCGGCGCGGAGATCCAGACCGTGCTCGAGTCACCGCTCGGAAGCGGCACCTACCTGGATGCGCCGGAGGTGCTGATGTACGGCAGCCCCGACCGTGTACGGTCGCCCGGCGGCTGGCACTATGGCATCTCCGCCGAAACGCTCGCCGACATCCAGAAGCGATGCCGACCGGCCGGTGCGCGACGGATCGAGCTGCACCGAGTCCTCGCGTACTGTCGCGAGAACCGGATCGCCCACGCGATCTCCCACCCGCTCGACGGGCACTTCGTGGAACTACCGCAGGTCCTGCGCGCGATCTCGTCGTCCCGGTTCATCGAGGCCGTAAACGGTGGCTATGGCAGCGACAGCACGCGACGGTTGATGCGGTACATCGAGCTGCACAACGCGGCGGTCCCGCTCGGAGCCGAGGCGTCGAGCAGCGTGCCGCTCGAGCCCGAGAACGACGCGCCCCACGCGATCGCACGGTGGCTGGTGGAACGCCTGCGAGCCGAGAGCGCCGTGGGGGACCACGTGGCGGACGGGATCGTCCCTTGGGGCGGAAGCGACGCTCACCTCGGCCGCTACGACCGCGTCTGCATGATGTACCGACCGCCCGCCCACGCGAGCGCCCCGGGCATCCCCGAGATGGTGACCGACATGATCGATACGCCGGCCGCCGAACTCCTCTCGGAGTGCGTATTCGAGATCGAAGGACGCGGGAACGGTCTCGCCTCCGTCATCGGCGAAGTCCTGCAGCTCATCGTCATCAACGCGCGCCGCAACGCCAGTACCTTCCGCGGCGCGCGCCGGTTCACGCGCCTCCTTGCGCTGGCACCCTACTTCGCCCTGGAAGAGATCCTGCGCGGTCGGCGGGCCCAGACCCGGCTCGGTACTCTCTTGGACGATGTCCTCGACGAGGCGCTCGGATCCATCGAGACGCCCCTCCACCGACCGCAGGACCGCTCGAAAGCCGCCTGACGAACGAGAAAAGGGCTGCGAATACAGCCACCTGCGGGCCGCATGCATGCGCCGCATCCTTGACCGCCCCCATGGGACGTGGGCTTTGGCTCGAGAGACGATTGCCGCCATGAGGAGGTGCGCCGTGAGAGAGTCAAAGCGAAGAGGAATCGTGGGAGTGACCGCTGCCCTGGCCGCGATGGCGCTGTGGGCGGCGCCGACGCCCCCAGCGGCAGCCGCCGGCGGCGACATCAAATGGCAGGATCAGTTCGATCTCGCGGGCGGAGACGAGGTCGTCGGCGGGTTCTCGCTGCGCGGGCAGAAACTGCTCATCGTGGCGGGGACCGGCGAGTCCGTGCCGGGCGGCGACACGGACACGCTCGTGGTCCGCACCTACGACGCGAACGACGGCGGCGCGCTGGAATGGTCCGAGTCCTACGTCAACCCGGACGGTGAGATCTCGGTTGGCGGCGTATCCGCGACCGGCAACCGCGTCTTCGTCACGGGCTCCCGCGAGACGGCGGGCGGGGCGCATCATCTGTACCTGAAGGTCTACGACGGTCGTAAGGGTGGACTGCTGTGGGAAGACGAAGTCGATACCGGGGCCGACAGCGGCCGGGGCAACGCCGTCTTCCTGAAGGGCAAGACCGGCTGGGTCGTGGGATCGATCACCGATGCGGGCACGGGGAAGACGAAGTGGTGGATTCGCTCGTACGACGCCAGGGCCGGCGTGCTGAAGTGGGACCATGTCCCCGACGGTGAGACCGATGACCCGCGCGGCGCAACGCACGTGTTCCTCCAGGGCTCGACACTCGTGGTCGGCGGCCTCGGCGAAGACGGGGGCGGCACCGCCGACTGGCGGATTCGGGGCTACAAGACGAAGGACTACAGCTTCCTGTGGGAAGAGACCTTCGACAGCGGGTTCGGCGACGACACCGTCGCGGGCCTGAAAGGCATGGGCAAGCGCTTCGTCATCGGCGGCACGATCTCCAAGTCCGGCGGCACGCAGATGCGGATTCTCGCCGTCGAGACGAAGACGGGCGAGTTCCTCTGGGAGAACTACGTCGATGAAGGAACCAACAACACGGCGGTCGGCCTCGTTGGGCACGGACCGTGTCTCTTCATGGGCGGCCACGTCGACGGCGACCTGTTCCTGCGCGGGTACGCGACGTTTACCGGCGGGAACATGTGGACCGACCGCGTCGACGGCGACGACTACGGCGGTCAGGATGGCGGCGATGACGCGGCCTACGCGCTCGGGAACTTCGGGAGCAAGACGGTCTTCGCGGCCGGCAAGATCGATTCCGGCGGCGGCTCGGGTGACCTGATCATCAAGAACTACGCGTTCCACACGGGCGACGTCGTCTGGGAGGCCACCCAGGACGTCGACGGCGATGACGCCATCACGGGCGTCTTCGCCAAGGGCAAGAACGTCTTCACGGTCGGACAAACCGACCGGGGCAGCGGCGACGAGGATTGGATCATCACGAACTACGTGCGCCAGTAAGCGCCGCGGCTCATCCGACGAAGAAAGGCGCCGGGGAATCCCTCCCCGGCGCCGTGCGTCGCTCCGCGGTGCGGGCTCTCAGACCGCGTCGGCGGCGTCGAGGGTATCGCGCAGTTCCGGCTTCATGAACTTGCCGCTCGCGTTGCGAGGAAGCGGCTTGTCGAGGAACCAGACATAGCGCGGAACCTTGAAGGCCGCGATGCGCTCCTTCACGAACGCGCGAAGCTCCTCGGAATCGAGCGAGGCCCCTTCGGTCAGGACGACCGCGGCGCCGACTTCCTCGCCGAGGCGGTCGTCCGGGACGCCGATCACCGCGCACTCGAGGACGTCCTCGTGCTCGAAGATCGCTGCCTCCACCTCCGCGCAGTAGACGTTCTCACCGCCGCGAAGAAGCATGTCCTTGGCCCGGTCCACGATCGCGATGAATCCGTCCTCGTCGATCTTCGCGATGTCGCCCGTGTGCAGCCAGCCGTCTGTGATGGTCTCGGCGGTCGCCTCCGGCCGGTTCAGATAGCCCCGGATCACCTGTGCGCCGCGCACGCAAAGCTCGCCCACACCACCGTCGGTGACCGGCTTCCCGTCGGCGCCCTGGAGCATGACCTCGAACGACGGAAGGATCGGTCCGGCGGTCTCCGGCTTGTCGAGGAAGAAGTCCGCGGAGTTCATCGTGATGACGCCACAGGCCTCGGTCATGCCGTATCCGGTACCCGGGCGAGCGCTCGAGACTTTGGCCTCGATCTTCTCGACCAGATCCGGCTGGATCGCCGCGCCACCGCCCCCGAGGGACTTGAGCGAGCTCGTATCGGTCGTCGCGAAGTTCTCGTGAGCGATGAGCTCGCGCGACATGACCGGCACGCCCGAGAGCGTCGTGACGCGCTCTTTCTCGATCAGCTCGAGAGCCTTCCCGGCGTCCCACTTGTACATCAAGACGAGCTTCGCTCCAGTGAGCGAAGCCCCGTGCATGACACAGTTGCACGCCGTGACGTGGAAGAGCGGGGTCACGACGAGGAAACACGGCGGGTAGGACGCCGTTTCACCGGCCGCCGCGTCGGCCTTCTTCCCCGCCGCGGCGAGCGCGGCCGGGGAGGCCGAGTTCCAGAACGCCATGCTCATGATGTTGTTGGTGCAGCCGCGGTGGGTGAGCTGCGCGCCCTTCGGCCGGCCCGTCGTCCCGGACGTGTAGAAGATGCACGCGTCGGAGTCGGGGTCGATCTCGACGTCCGGCATCGTGCCGCCGCCGGAGACCAGCTCCGACCAGGGCACCGCGCCCGCGGGCGCCCCGTCGTCCATCCGCACGGCGACGACCTGAACATCGGCCACCTGGTCCCGCACCGACTCGAGTCGCTCGAGCCGTTCCTTGTCCGCGATCAGCAGAACCGGCTTCGCGTCGTCGAGTGCGTATGCCATCTCCGGCCCCGTCCACCAGGCGTTCATCCCGACGACGCTGGCGCCGACCGAGATGGTCGCCCAGTACGCGAGCACCCACTCGGGGTAGTTCCGCATCGATACCGCCACGCGGTCGCCGGGCTTCACCCCGAACCGGTCGACCAACGTACGAGCCGCCGCCGCGACCTGCTCGTGCGCCTGCGCGAAGGTGATGCGCTCGTCCTGATACACGATGTAGTCGGCATCGCCGTGGGGCGCCGTGCCGAGCCAAACCTGCCGCATGTCCCTCGGCGCGTTCTTGTACGCACGCAGAGGCACACCCCCGATCTCCACCGTCTCGATCTCGAACGGCCCGCCCTCGCCCGTCAGCTGGGCCGTCACCTCGCGCAGTTCCTTGTACATGCAATCGTCTCCTGGGGACGTTGGTTAATCTTGCCGGATTTGTTTAATCCGAACGCCGTTTGGATTAAGCGAATTGGCCGCCCTTACACAACGCCCCCCGACCTGGATTCTGTGGGGGGCCGAGCTCTCCCCGTTCGCCCTCAAGCTGGAAGCGATCCTGCGGCACCACGGGCTCCCATTCCAGTGGCAGCCCAGAACCGGAGGCTTCCGGACCGCGTTTCGCTTTGCGATGCGGCGGTCCGCCGTCGTCGCCGGCAGGCGACCGCTCACGGCACCGGAGCTCGACCCGCTGGACGAGTTCCCACTCGTGCCGTTTCTCTTCGGGCCCGACGGCGAGAACCTCTACGACTCCTCGGCCATCGGAGCCTGGCTCGACGCGACGCGAGTCCCCGGGGACGCGGACGCCTCCGCGCTCGTGCCCGACGACGATGCCGCGCTGCGGTTCGGCATCCGTCTCGTGGACGAGGCCCTCGACGAAGTCGGCCTCTACCTCGTGCACCACAACCGCTGGGTCGTAGCCGCGCGCGACAATGGCGCGGGAGTCCGCATCGCCGCCGAGATGCGCCCGCTCTGGGGCCCCCTCTCGCCCCTCCTCCAGCGCGCGTTCCCCGCCCGGCAATGCCGCCGACTGCCCTACCTCTTCAGCGTCGCGGCCCCGGACGACCCGCGCTTCAGCGACGTGCCCGTGCGGATCCGGCCGCCCGCTCGCGCGGGGTTCCCGCCAACGCACGCCCTGCTCGACGAGATGTACGAATCTCTCCTCGGATGCGTCGAGCCCATTCTCGAGCGCCGGCCGTTCCTGTTCGGAAGCCGATTCACGTTGGCCGACGCGAGCCTCTACGGACAGATCGGAATGAACCTCGACGACGTCGGCGCACGCCGAAGGCTCGCCCGCCTCGCCCCGGCGACCGAGGCCTGGATCCTCCGGCTCGCGCAAGGCGACTTCGCCGGGCACCGGCCGGACGGCGCGTTGGACCTGGACACCGCGGTGGAGCCCCTCCTCCATTGGACCGGCCGGACCTTCGTTCCTCTGATGCGACAGAATCTTGCGGCGTACGAGCGACACGCGGCGCGAGGAGAAACGATCTTCAACGAACGAGCGTTCGACCAGGGGCGAAGCCTCTACGACGGAACGCTGCTCGGGCAGCCGTTTCGGCACGTCGCGAAGACGTTCCAAGTACGCGTGTGGCGCGACCTGCGACGCGAGTGGACGTCGCTCGCGCCGGCCGATCGGGAGCGGCTTCCGGCGATCTTGCAAGGGGAGCACGGACTAGGATAGGTCCGTTCGCGTGGGCAAAGAGTCGACGCCGGCATACGAGCTCAACTTCCTCGACCCCGCATTCGCCTCGGCTCCCCAGGGCGAATACGCGCGCGCCCGCGACGCCGCGGCCGTGACGCGCATCGCCGGCACCGGGCATCCCGTCATCTCGAGATACGAAGACGTGATGTGGGGCCTCCGTCAGCCGGACCTCTTCTCTTCCGAGATGGAAGAGCTGATGGCGCTCGGCACGCAGCGCCCGATGATCCCACAACAGGTCGACCCACCCGTGCAAACGCAATTCCGCCGCATTCTCGATCCCTGTTTCTCGCGCAAGAGAATGGCCGCTCTCGAGCCCGAGATCCGCCGCCACGCGAGCGAACTGATCGACGCGGTCATCGAAACGGGGGAGTGCAACTTCAACCCTTCGTTCGCGATCCCCCTTCCCTGTATCGCTTTCCTGCACCTGATGGGTCTTCCCGAAGAGGAGCTCGACCTCTTCCTTCGGTTGAAAGACGGCATCCTTCGCCCCAATCAGCAGATCGGCAGCATGGACATGGCCGAGGCAAAGGCGCACCGGAACGAGACCGGGAAGGAGATCTACGCGTACTTCGAGGACGTGATCGCCCGCCGCCGCAGCGACCCGGGCGACGGCATGGTGAGCTTCCTCCTCCAGACGGAGATCGAGGGCCATCGTCTCACGGACAACGACATCCTCGACGTCTCGTTCTTGTTGATTCTCGCCGGCCTCGACACGGTGACCGCGACCCTCGGCTGCAACATCGCCTACCTCGCCGCCAACCCGAACCAGAGACGGTCCATCGTCGAGGACCCGGACCGCATCCCGACCGCAATCGAAGAACTCCTGCGCTGGGAGACACCGGTGACCGGCGTACCGCGACTCTGCACGAAGGACACCGAACTCGGCGGCGTACGGCTCAAGGAAGGCGAGCTCGTGACTTTTCTCCTGGGAGCGGCCAACACCGACGACCAGGAGTTCGCGAATGCCCAGTCGGTAGACCTCGGCCGCGAGGCCAACCGACACGTCGCGTTCGGGGCCGGCCCTCACCGTTGCCTCGGATCGCATCTCGCGCGCATGGAGATCCGCGTCGCGCTGGAAGAATGGCACCGGCGCATCCCCGACTACCGGATCCGCGACGGCGAAGTCCCGATCTACAGCCCCGGCATTCGCGAAGTCCAGTACCTCCCGCTGGTCTGGGACGTTTAGTGCACGCGCCGTGAAGGTTTGCGTCGACCCACGTCTGTGCACCGGTCATGGCCGGTGCTATGAGATCGCGCCCGCGGTCTTCCGTGAGGACGACCGCGGCCACAGCTACGTCGATCGCGCGGAGGTGCCGGCCGAAGCCGAGGCCAAGGTCCGCCGCGCCGCCCAGAACTGCCCCGAAGAGGCGATCCGTATCGAAGAGTAGCTCGGGCGGCGCCTCGCGCGAGGCCGGTCCTCAGAGGTTCGTCGCGTCTACGGGCACCGAGGAGAACCCGAGGAACACGCGCCCACAACGCCAGCCCGTGGTCAACGCATGCGTCGCACGGAGGCTACAGCGTCTCGACGCACGCGAGAAGCTGGTCGCGATCACCACGCGAAAGAGCCAAGAACCGATCGCGCGAACCGGTTGCTTCTCCCTCGTGCAGGCCGATCGCTTTTTCGATCGTGTCCGCGCGGCCGTCGTGGAGGTACGGGCCGCTCTGCGCGATACCCCACAGCGGCGTCGTCCGGAACTCGTTTCGGCCAGCCACTCCCGCTTCGACCCCATCTCCGAGAGCCGGTCCCATGTCGTGCAGCAAAAGGTCGGAGTACAGCGGCACGGTGGTCGCACCGAGGCCGTTGTCCCCCGCGGGAAGCGACGCGACGTGGCACGATCCACAACCGCTCGCCTCGAAGAGGCCCGCACCGGCCCCCACATCGGCGACTGCATCGCGTACCGGAGCCGGCGGCGGCAGGAGCCGCAGGAAGTCGAGAAGAAGCTCTTGGAAGAAATCAATCGTGTATGCGGTACGACTCCAGCTTCAGTTCCACCCCGTAACATTCCATGCACTCTAACAT
>JAULKQ010030298.1:0-20187 GCA_032356285.1 Smithsoniella earleae | reverse complement strand
CGGGACCGGATCACACGGCGAGATCTCGCCCTGCGGCAGCTCCTCCGCCGGTCGCCGGGGGCTCGTGATCCCCATCTCTTCGACCAACGCCTTCTCGACGAATGTCCGCAGGTCGAGCTGCTCGGCCTTCCAGCCGAACCGCCCCAACTCGCCCCGGACTCGGTTCGCTCGCCCGGAGATCCCGTCGCCATCCGCGTCGTCCGGATCCTCGTTCGCGAGAATGACCTCGGCCGGGATCGTCTCCACCAACCCCACTCCATACAAGGGTGGAGTCTGTCGGCGACGCGGCACCGCGTTCTTCGGCGTCGCCTCGTGTTGCACCGAGCAATCGTCCGTTCGAATCACCTGCGCCTGCAGAAGCGGCCCGCCCAACTCGGTCATCGGATTGAAGCCGTCGGGCTCATCGCGACCGAACAGCGTGACCGTGCGATTGCTCGAGCCGCCGGCTGTCGGGTGACTGTGACACTCCGCACAGCTCGCACCGTTGAACGCCGGGCCGAGCCCGGTCTCGGCGACCTCGACCCGAGTGAAGGCGCTGATGCCCTGCAGGTAACGCTGGCGCGCGGGACCGTCGAGTCCCGCGGGCACCGGCACGTCGCATGTCGTCGGCCCACTCTGCTGCGGATCGGGCACACTCGGACACCGGTCACAGACGTCGCCGACGCCATCGAGATCGCCGTCCTTCTGCTCCGGGTTCGGAACGTCGGGGCAGTTGTCGGGCGGGCACGTCCCCCCGAGCGTGCCGAAGCCGTCGCCGTCGACGTCGTTGCAGGGGTCACACGCGTCGCCGACCCCGTCGCGATCCCGGTCGCGCTGCGCCGGATCGAAGGTGAGCGGGCACAAGTCGCACGCGTCACCGAAACCATCCTCGTCCGCATCCGCCTGGTCGGCGTTGACGACCTCGAGGCAGTTGTCGGTCGCGCACGTGTTGGCCTTAAACCCCGGATCGCCGAATCCGTCGCCGTCGAGATCCGTACACGGGTCCGACACGTTTGCGATCTGGTCGGAGTCGAAGTCCGTCGTCACTTCGTGCAGGTGCAGTACGTTGTTCGTCGGCTCGATTCCGTCGAAGTCGCGCAGGTTCGCCGGCTTGCAGTAGTGCGCGACGACGTGGCGCGCCTGGTTGCCCGACGAGCCGTGAAACCGGAAGCAGTATTTGCCGTTGATCGAACCGCCCACGATCTCGTTGTCGTGCGGGATCCGAACCCAGCCCGGATCCTGCGCATACCCTCGGCTCGTATAACCATCGAAGACGTATCCCGACCCTTCGAGCGTGTTGTGCGCGAAGAGGTTGTCCTTGGACTCACCGCGAACGTGGACGATCGACCCGCGGATCGTGTTTCGCGCGTAGTACGCGCCGCTGGTGTGCTTGTGGTAGATCGCGGACGTCCCGGCGGACTCGATCAGGTTGTCGGTGATCTCGCAGTCGACACACCACAACACGTACAGACCTTCCTGGCCCGTTTTGATGATCTGGTTGTGCTGCACTCTGGCGCGCACGGTGCCGTCGCCCAAGTGGATGCCATCCTGTTCGTTCGATCCCGCGTGGTTTCCCCGGATGAGATGATCGGTCGCCATCCCGCTCTCGGTGCCGCCTGCGAGCTCGATGCCGATGGTGTTGCCCTCGACGATGTTGTCGAGAATCTGGTTGCGCACGCCACCGCGGAGCCGAATTCCTCGCTTGAATCCGGTGACGTGGCAATTTCGCACGACCGCGTCGTTCGTCTTGTCGAGGCGAATGCCGTAGCTCGATTTCGTCGTCCCGAGCCCTTCGATCGAATGGCCGTTGCAGTCGAGCTCTGCGTGCGGTGTCATCCGGAGGCCGACGCGCTCACAGCCGACGAGGTCCCCCGAGAGGACCACCTTCCCGACGACGTTGTCGCCGCACTTGCACGGATCCTCTGCGTCGCACTTCCCGGCCTCGGCCGGTCCGGCGATCAGCATCACCGAAGCCACGAGGAGCCCCATGGCGCTTCGCGCGCACCGCGCCTTCAACGTGTCCATTTCACAACTCCTCACGAAGCCTGACCGTGGCGCGATTCGGACGGGGAGAACGAGTGCGGGATGCCACTGCGACCAGCGACCAGCGATAGCCTCTCGGGCGCACCCCGGACAAGCCGAAATCTCGCGGCCACGGTAGGGGCTCCCGGGGCCTCGGGCACGAGGCCGGACCGGGCAGGACGATCGAGAGAACCCGAGGCTCGCTTTGTCAGAGCCCAAGGCAGGACGGACCGGGCGCCTCTTCGGTTGACCGCACCGGCCGCTTGCGCCTAATCGTGAGGCCGCATCGCGTCCCCGTAGCCGAGGAGCAAGCAATGATCGCACGTCCCCGACACCACAACCGTCCCTTCGATCCCGTCCGGTCGCGCCGAGACCTCCTTCGCGACGGCGTCTACGGCGCAGGCCTCCTCGCCGTCGGGTCGTGGATTACTTCGTGTGGCGACTCGTCGAACGCCGGATCCCCGCTCCGAAGCAACATCCCCAATGTGGGGCCTCTGGGCGCGCCCGATGCCAACGGTGTCCGTCTCCCCGGAGGGTTCCGCTCGCGGATCATCGCTCGATCCCTCGAGCCCGTCGCCGGCACCGGATACGCGTGGCACGGCGCGCCCGACGGCGCCGCCACGTTCGGCCAGGACGACGGCGGGTGGATCTACACCGTGAACAGCGAGATCCCCAACGGAGCCGGCGGGGTCAGCGCGATCCGCTTCGACGCCGATGCGAACATCATCGACGCGTACCGAATCCTCGAGGGCACGAACTTCAACTGCGCTGGCGGGCCAACCCCCTGGGGCACCTGGCTCTCCTGCGAGGAGGACTTTGCCGGGCACGGAGCCGTTTTCGAGTGCGACCCGACGGGCGCCTCGGCCGCCATTCGCCGGTCGGCGATGGGCCTCTTCACCCACGAAGCCGTCGCCGTGGATCCGGAGGGCGGACGACTCTACATGACCGAGGATCAGCCGGACGGAGGCTTCTACCGCTTCACGCCCGATCGCTACCCGGACCTCGGTGCGGGCGCACTCGAGATCGCACGCGTGCAAGACATCGACGCCGTGTTGGCCGGCGGCTCGAGCGGAGTCGACTGGCTGACGGTTCCGGATCCGCAGGCCACGGACGTTCTCACGAAGGATCAACTCGAGGACAGCACCGGCTTCCTCGGCGGCGAGGGGATCTGGCAACGCAACGGGCTCGTCTTCTTCTCGACGAAGTTCGACAACCGAATCTACGCGTACAACGCAGCCGACCAGACGCTCTGCGTCCTTTACCACGCCGAGAGCGATGGCGGTGTCCTCACCGGAGTCGACAACGTGACCGTCGCCAATGTCGGCGGAGAAGTTCTCGTCGCCGAAGACGGCGGCGACATGCAGATCGTGGCCCTCGTACCGGGTGCCAACGAGTGCGACCTGGGATCGGTCGTGCCCCTGGTCCAGGTCGTCGGTTTCGACGACTCCGAGATCACGGGCCCGGTGTTCGACCCCAGTGGCAGGCGTCTGTACTTCAGTGCGCAACGCAGTCCGGGACAGGACTTCTTCGGAAGCGGAGTCACATTCGAGGTGACCGGCCCGTTCGTGGGCTGAGGCAGCGCGGCCGTCGAAACGAAAGGCATGCGATCCTCGGCCGGGGTGCCGCGAGAGCGGATCCGCATGGGCCGTGCGCGGCTCCGGTAGGCGTTCCCAGACGAAGGTGGTACAGCCCTTCGTTCGAAGGAGCGTCCATCATGAGCGAAGAACTCACCACCGCAATTCACCTGGGCGACGAGGAGATCCCGTGGGTCGATCTGCCCGACGGCTCGGGCCTGAAGCTCGTCTGTGCCCGGATCAAGGAGGGGCTCTGGATCATCCGCAATCGGTTCAAGCCCGGCTTTGAGGTCGCAACCCACAAGCACACGGGGCCCGTCTTCGGATACACCACGATCGGCGCCTGGAAGTACAAGGAGTACGACTACGTGAACCGCGCGGGTTCATTCCTGTACGAGCCGGCGAATTCCGTGCACACGCTGATCGCCCCGGCCGAGAACACCGAAGACACCGACGTCTGGTTCCAGATCTATGGGGCCAACCTCAATCTGAACCCGGACGGCAGCATCGAGTCCGTCGTGGACGCGAAGCTCGTATCCGACGCCTACTTCGCGCTGTGCGAGATGCAGGGCCTACCCCGCCCGAACGTCGTCACCGACTGACCCGGGGGAAGACCTGGAGTCCCAGGAATGAAACTGGTTCGGCGCATCGTGATCGGCCTGTGCGCGGTGACCGCCGTGGCCCTCCTCGGCATCACCGCGGTCGTCGTTCTATCCGCCCGACGCGACAGCATCGCTGCGGACACGCTCGGACGAAACGCACCCAAGATCGAGGTCGACGGACTCCGCATTCGCGACCTCGACAAGAACGGCAAAGTCGACCCCTACGAAGATCCGCGCGCCGAGATCGACGAGCGGATCGACGACCTGCTGGGACGGATGACGATCGAAGAGAAGGTCGGGCTCATGCTCCAGCCCATGATGTTCATGGAAGCCAGCGGCGAGGTCGTCGACGGCTGGGGCGGAGCGTTCCTGCCCGGCTTCGGGACCACCGACCTCATCGCGGGCCGCGAGATCCGCCACTTCAATCTGGCGAACGCCTCCGGTTGTCGCGCCATGGCGGAGTGGCACAACCGCGTCCAGGACATCGCCGAGCGCACCCGCCTCGGGATCCCGGTGACCGTCAGCACCGACCCGCGCCACGGTGTTCGCGCCGCCGGCTTCGCTGCATCCGTGAGCTCGGAAGGCTTCTCGCAGTGGCCCGAACCCATCGGCCTCGCGGCGACGCGCGACCCGGATCTGGTTCGACGCTTCGGGCAGATCGCGAACCAGGAATACCGCGCCGTCGGGTTCCGAACCGCCCTCCACCCCATGGCCGACCTCTCGACCGAGCCGCGCTGGGGGCGAACCGTGGGCACGTTCGGCGAAGATGCGGAACTCGTCTCGACTCTCGTGGCCGCCTACATCGAAGGGTTCCAAGGCGACGAGATCGACAGCGAGAGCGTTCTCTGCATGACCAAACACTTCCCCGGCGGCGGGCCCCAGAAGGACGGCCTGGACGCGCACTTCAGCTACGGCGGCGAGCAGGCCTACCCGGGCGACCAGTTCGAGCGCCACTTGCGCCCCTTCGAGGCGGCGATCGAAGCCGGAACGGCGCAGATGATGCCGTACTATGGCGTTCCCGTCGGCCAGACGAGCGAAGACGTCGCCATGGGCTTCAACCGCGACATCATCACCGGATTGCTGCGCGAGCGCTTCGGCTTCGACGGCGTCGTGTGCGCCGATTGGCAGATCGTGGTTCCGAGAACCGTCGGGCCGTTCGAGATCTTGCACGCCCGCGCTTTCGGAGTCGAGAATCTCTCGATCCCGGAACGCTACGCCAAAGCGCTCGACGCGGGCCTCGATCAGTTCGGTGGGGAGGAGGAGCCCGAGCCTCTGATCGAGATCGTCCGCTCCGGGCGAATCTCCGAGGAGCGGATCGACGAATCCATACGCCGGATCCTGCGGGACAAGTTCCGACTGGGACTGTTTGACGACCCCTACGTGGACGCCGAGGCCGCCGACGAGATCTGCAATCGCCCCGAGTTCGCAGAAGCGGGTGCCGACGCCCAGCGCCGATCCATCGTCTTGCTCCAGAACGACGACCTCCTCGACGGCGGCCCGGTCTTGCCGCTGGGCCGCCAGACCAGACTGTTTGTCGAAAACATCGACCCATCGGTGGCGGCGCATTACGCGACCGTCGTGCCGACCCTGGAAGAAGCGGACGTCGCACTCGTGCGGGTCGACGCGCCGTGGCGTGACCATCCTCCCGGCACCATCGGCGATCGAATCTTCAACGGCATCTTTCACCAGGGAGACCTCGACTTCCAAGGAGAGGAGCTCGAGCGTCTCAAATCGATCGCCCGAACGAAGCCGACGATCCTCGTCGTCCATCTCGAGCGCCCGGCCGTGCTCACCGAGGTGGCCGACCTCACCGCCGGGATGCTCGCCGAGTTCGGCGCGACCGACGAAGCCGTGCTCGACGTGGCCTTCGGTCGCTTCCCTCCGCAAGGCAAGCTGCCCTTCGAGCTACCATCGTCGATGGATGCCGTTCGCTCGCAAAAGGAAGACGTGCCCCACGACTCCGAGGATCCGCTCTTCCCTTACGGGTTCGGTTTGACGTACGACGACCCCCACCCACCTAAAGGAAGCGACACATGATCGAGAGAATCCCGTTTGGCAGCACCGGCCACGAAAGCTCGCGCACGTTGTTCGGAGCGGCCGCACTGGCCGGCATGAGGCAAGAGAAGGCCGACGCGATCCTGGAAACTCTACTCGCGTACGGCGTGAACCACATCGACACGGCAGCGTCGTACGGAGAGTCCGAGCTGCGCATCGCGCCGTGGATGAAGACGCGCCGAGCCGACTTCTTCCTCGCCACCAAGACCGCCGAGCGATCGTACGACGGTGCCAAAGCCGGCCTGCATCAATCCCTCGAGCGCCTGGGCATCGACCAGGTCGACCTGATCCAGATGCACAACCTCACCGACGAGAGCGGTTGGCAGACCGCCTTCGGCGACGGCGGAGCTCTCACCGCGCTCGTGGAAGCGCGGGACGAAGGACTCGTGAGGTTCATCGGCGTCACCGGCCACGGCACGCAAGCCGCCGCGATGCACCTCCGGAGTCTCGAGCGGTTTCCGTTCGACTCCGTTCTCGTGCCGTACAACTTCACGATGATGAACCAAACCGCATACGCCGCCGATTTCGAACGCCTCATCTCCGACTGCGAGCGACGCGGCGTGGCGGTTCAGACGATCAAGAGCATCGCGCGACGCCGATGGCAGAGCACGCCGGACCGGCTGTTCAGCTGGTACGAACCGCTCACCCAGCCCGAGTCCATCGCGCGCGCCGTTCGCTGGACCCTCGCGCGACCCGGCGTCTTTCTCAACACGTCCAGCGACGCTCGCTTCCTCGAGACGACGCTCGAAACGGCTTCGTCCATCGACGCCTACCCGAGCGATGAGGAAATGCGCGCCGACACCGAGCGAGAGGGTATCGTCCCCCTGTTCGAGCCGGGACTCGACGGCATCTGACTACAGCAGTTGTACGCGCGCCCCTTCGATCTCTCGCATGGCCGGGGCGAGAAGCGATTCCTCGCGTAGACACCGACGAACGAAGTACCGAGCGAGTGGCCCGTCGAGGTCCGGGGGCGCTTCCAGTACGAACGCCTCCAGTGCCTCGTCGGCCTCGCGCCACGTCGACGGACGACGCCCCAGAAGCTCCCCGACCTCGTCGAGATCTTCCGACTGGAGCTGCGGACCGTACAACTCGGCGCGCCGCAGATACTGCGCAACACGCAGGGCGACATCCTTCTCGTACGTGTCGGCCGGCCCGTCGCCTCCGAGCACGTCCACCAGGAAATCGTGCGCGTACGATCGACGGGTCGGAGGAGAGTCCGGCAACGCGGGAGGATCGATCGAAACGCCCGCCCGGTGCGCGATCAGCTCGCACGGAACGCGGCCATAGACCAGATACCACCCCAGATACTGAGCGAGATTGGTCCCCTCGGGGCAATGGCGGACGACCGCAGCGACCGCCATGGGCGTCTGCAGCCCGAAGCGAATCGTGTAGAAGTCCAGTGCGGCGGCATCGAGATCTTGCCCGGTCTTCTCCGCATAGCGTCGCAGCGCCGGGCGCAGGTCGCCCAGGGGCTCCGAGAGGTCCCGCGCCCGCAGGGCTCCGAGATCCGCGAGCGGATCTCCAAGGCACGCGAGCTCGAAATCGAGCAGCGCCGTCACGCGATCTCCGTCGAAGATGAAGTTGCCGGCGTCCGCATGAAGACATGCGAGCTGGGTCCGCTCCGGGAGATTCCGGCGCACCCAGCGAATGCCGAACTCGATCATCGGCTCGGGTACCGACTTCCGGGCTCGATAGCCCTCCTCCCAACGGGGAAAGTCGCCGAGGGGAATCTGATCGTCGGCCGGTCGCTCGATGCCGATCTCCTCGAAGCGCTTCGGATCGATGGCATGCAGCTCGGCGTAGAGATCCATCAGGTGCGCGAGCACGGACGCGCGATCGCCGGCGCTCTCGTTCGTCGACAGATCCGGCCGACCCGGAATCGCATCCATCAACATTCCGCGCGGATTCGGACAGAGACCGTATACGTGCGGCACGAGGAGCTTCTCCCGTTCGAGAACCTGGAACACCGCGAACTCGTGCTCGAGCGTGTAGACGCCGCTGCCGACTTCGCCCCGGTCGCCGCGGAAGTACAGTGGCATCGTGCGACCGTCGCGCTCGACGTCGAGAAACCACGCCGGGCGCCAACGCTCCTGCCGGCGCGCGGCCACGACCCGACCGCCGACGGTCGCCTCCACCCAGTCGAACGCCCGGTGCCACTCGGGCTCGAGTGCTTCTCGATCGAACTCCGTGTCGTCGCCCATGATGGAGAACGGTTGCCAGAAAGGGACGGGACTCGCGAGTCCGGTCCCCGTCGCCCCGCCTCTTCGTCAAGCTCCTTGATCAATTCGACCGCGTATGATGGCCTGAGCTCTCGTGACTCGAATTCTCCGCCCCAGCCTCTTCGCCGTCGTGGCGATGGTCGCACTCACCGTGGTCGAGCGATGGGGGCGGTCGGCCGGCCTTCCGCTCGGCGTCGCGAATGCCGCGGCGATGGCGTTCTTCGTGATTCTGCTGGCCGCTCCTCTCGTGCTCTACCCGATCGCGTTCTTCCGGGGCGCCCCGCCGGGTCTCCGGGTCTTGGCTGCGACGATCCCGGGCCTGTGGTGGTGGCTGACCGAAGTCCTGTTTCGCCTCGGCGCGCACTCTCTTCCCGAGGCGATCTACCTCACGCTGTTCCTCCCGAATTTCGTTTGGGTCGAACTCCTGGCGCTCGAAATCGTGGTCGCCGAGATCGGCTGCCGGTTCGTTGCTCGTCGACGCTCCCCGGAGGCGCCGCGTGTGTTCAACCGCGCGACGACGATCGCGACCGCGACCGTCGTCGGCTTCTTCCTGGGAACCGGGTTCCTCCTGCCGAGCTACTACCGTGCGTTCCAGACGGGGTACCGCGATGCGTTCCTGACGGACCAGCTCCCGCTCCCGGCAACGTTCGCCGGGCCCCTCGATCCCGCCGACGTCCACGTCGCACCGGGAACGGATCAACCGAACTTCGTGATCATCCTGTCCGACGATCACCGCGCCGACTTCGTCGGACACGAAGGACATCCGTTCATCGAAACACCCGCCCTGGACCGTCTGGCGGCCGAGGGCACGCGGTTCGAGAACATGTTCGTGACCTCGTCGCTGTGCAGCCCGTCCCGCGCGAGCTTCTTGACCGGCCTGTACCCGCACGGCCACGGCGTCTTCAACAACTTCACCCCGTGGACCGATGAGAATCGTACGTTCTTCGAGTATCTGAAGGCGGCCGGCTACGAGACGGCCTTCATCGGTAAATGGCACATGCCCGGCCATCTCCCCGAGCTGCGCGGTGTCGATACGTTCGTCACGTTCGACGCGTTCGGCGGGCAGGGAACCTACTACGACTGCGAACTCATCGTCGACGGCGTGCGGACCAAGCCGGAGAAGGAGTACCTGGCAGAGGAACTCACGGATCGTGCGCTCCGATTCATCGAAGGGCACCGGGACCGACCGTTTGCCGTGTACGTTTCGCACAAGAACGTGCACGCGCCCTTCCGCCCCGCCCCGCAGGAACGCGGTCGGTACGCGTCACGCGAGGTCGAGGTGCCACGGGAGGGGCATTCGTGGACCGGCTTCGTCGACGCCCAGTACGTCCACTTCAACCCGTTCTCGACGGAGAGCGAAGTGCGGTCGTACGGCGAGGCGATCACCTCCATGGACCGCGAAATCGGCCGACTCCTCGACGGAATCGACGAGATGGGGCTCGGCGACGATACGGTCGTGATCTACACCAGCGACAACGGCTACTTCTGGGGCGAACACCGCCTGATCGACAAGCGGTGGCCGTACGAGGAATCGATCCGCGTGCCACTGCTCGTGCGCGCCCCCCACGGCCCCGCCGGGCAAACGGTGGATGCCCTGGTGATGAACGTAGACCTGGCACCCACGCTCCTCGACCTGGCCGGCGTCGGGCCGCCGGACTACATGCAGGGCGAGAGCTTCGCGCCTCTCCTCGCGGGCGCGTCCACCCCCTCGCGCGACCACCTCTACTACAACTACTACTTCGAGCCGCCCTTCCCTGCTCCGACGACCCACACATTGCGGACACGACGGTACAAGTACATCGAGTACGAAGGTCGAGGGCCGGAACTCTACGATCTCGAGAAGGATCCGGACGAAACCACGAACCTGATCGGCACCGACCGCGCCGGCGCACTCCTTCCCGAAATGGAAGGTCGCCTCCGGGCCGTACGGGCGGCGGCGGAAGCCGGCGCCAAGACTCCGCCGGCTTCCTAGGGCCTCAGGAGGCCCGGACCTCGGGCGTGTAGCGGACGGGCATCTCCTTCACGCCATCGATGAAGTTCCCGCGCATCCGTCGCAGCGGTGCCGCCAACTCGATGTCGGGAAGACGCGTTACGATCTCCCGGAAAATGCAGCGCAGTTGCATCCGCGCCAGGCTCGCGCCCAGGCAGAAATGCTCACCGACGCCGAAGGCGAGGTGCGGGTTCGGATCCCGCGAGATGTCGAACACATCCGGATTCCCGAACACGTCTTCGTCGCGGTTGGCCGAAGAATAGAACATCGCGACTTTCGTTCCCTTCGCCATCTTCACGCCCCGCAGCTCGGTCTCCCGCGCCGTCGTTCGACGGAAGTGGATGACGGAAGGCGAGTAGCGAAGGATCTCTTCGACGAAGCCCGGCAGATGCCGTTCGAGATCCGAGCGGAGGATCTCGTGCTGTTCGGGGTTCTCATCCAGCAAACGCATGCCGTGCGAGGTCGCATTGCGCGTCGTCTCGTTCCCAGCGACGGCCAGGAGAAGAACGAACGAGTTGAACTCGTGCTCGGTCAGAGCGACACCTTCGACATCGCCATTGATCAGCTTCGAGACGAGCGTGCCATCGGGGTTCGCCCGCTTCTGCGCCGCGATCTCGTTGGCGTACAGGTAGAGTTCCATCGAGGCGGCCGTTCGGTCCTCGGCACCATCGGTCATCTCGGGATCGTCGAACCCGATCATGCGGTTCGACCAATCGAACACTTTGCCTCGATCCTCTTGAGGAAACCCGAGGAACTCGCAAATCAGAATGAGCGGCAGCTCGCTCGCCAGCTGCGTGACGAACTCGCACGAGCCATCCGCCGCCACCGCATCGACGACCCGCTTGGAGTGCTCGCGAATCGAGGGTTCGATCTCCGCCACGGCCCGCGGCGTGAACGTGCGCGCGACGAGGCGGCGATACTTGGCGTGCCGCGGTGGATCCATGTTGATCATGATCTGCCGGAGCTGGTCGAGATCGTCCTTCTTCGGGTCGTGGATGTTCGTTCCGCCGATCTCCGACGAGAAAACGTCCGGGCGTCTCGACACCTCGACGACGTCGGCGTGCTTCGTGATCGCGAAGAAGCCGTCCTCGACCGGCATCGGACCATCCGCCTTGGCGCCCGTGGGCGCCGGCTGCCACGACACGGGCTGCTCCCGGCGAAGCATCGCGAAGTACTCATGGGGGAAACCGTCGGCGAAGTTGTCGACGTCGAACAGGTCCAGATCACCCGGCTTCATGTGGAATCCTCTCCATGGTCTCGAGATCGCGCCGGACACCGACGCTCCGGAGACCCTTCCTAAGACGGTCCCCGGGCCCACACAAGCCGCTCACTCGTCGTCCGAGCTCTTCACCGGACGCCGGGTCCGCTTCGTTTCGCCGCGACGTTGCTTCTCCGCCCTTCGACGGATCTTGGAGCCCGTGGTCGGCTTGGTCGCGCGCCGCGGCGGCGGACGGACGGTCGCTTGGCGGACGATCTCGACAAGACGCGCCACCGCGTCGGATCGGTTCTTGGCCTGGCTGCGATGGCGGCTTGCCTCGATCAACAGAAGCCCGTCGTCGGTGAGCTTCGCACCCGCCACGCGCGGGAGCCGTGCTCGGACCGCGGCCGGAAGTCCCGAGGGATCGAAGCGGAGCTGGACCGCCGTGGCGACCTTGTTCACGTTCTGGCCGCCGGGGCCCGACGCACGGACGAACCGCTCCTCGATGTCGCCATCGTCGATCGACAGCGAAGGCGTTACGCGGATCTTCACTCCATCAGTCGAGCGTGAAAGCCGTGAGACCACCGGAGGTGCCGAGCCAGCTCCCCCAACCGATGAAAACCTTGCCGTCGACGACGACGGGCGCGGACTGCACCCACGCCGGCAGCGGAAACTCGGCGAGCAGCTCACCGGTGGAGGGATCCTGTGCGACCAGGCCGGGCGGAGAGCCGGACAGCACGACGCCTTCCGCGACACCGACCGCTGAGTACGTGGATCCATAGCTCTTGGTCCACTGCGTCGAGCCGTCGGCCACGTCGAGCGCAACCGGTTGGAAGGGGGGCGCCGGGAACGCGAAGAAGCTCCCGAGCGCCGCGTAGATCTTTCCCGAGTCGCACGCCATGCCACCGCTGAAGTGTCCCTGGCCGCCGTGCGCCGGCTCCGCGACGACCTGGTTCGACCACACGAGGCTTCCGGTCGCCTCGTCCAGAGCGAAAACGGTACCCTCTTTGGCCGCCGACACCACCAGCGACCGCGTACCGCCATTCCCGTCGTCGATGTCGGCCAGCATGGGACCGGCGAGGAACCCGAAATCTCGGAACCCGAGGACCCCGGGTCCGGCGGCGTGCGAGACGCAGACGTCGCCGGCCGGACAGCCAGCGTCTGTGCCGCACTCCGAGTCGTCGCTGGCGCAGTGCCCGAGCTGTTCGCGGGGAGCCATCCGTGAAGCCCACACGATCTCGCCCGTCGCCGCGTCGAGCTTCAGAATCGACTCCGAGTGCCCCATCGACGGAAACGAACCGCAGCCGACGGTGTTGACGTAGATGTTCTCCCCCGCCGCGTCGATGGCCGCGACCCCGGTAATGCCGGCACCCCGCGCCTGCACGCACGTTCCCAGCCCGCAGTCGGCGTCCGTCGTGCATTCGCGGTCGAGATCGTTGTCGCAGGCGTTCTCGGGAACCATCCGCGTGGTCCAGAGCACTTCGCCGGAATCCAAGTCGAGCGCGAGGACGCGCCCTGGCACGCACGGGTCGTCGAAGTGCGAAGCGATGCTGACGAAGACCCGTCCGTTGGCGACGACCGGCGACGACCAGATGTGGTCATCGACGGTTTCGCGCACGGTCGTTCTCCACAGTCCGTCTTCCGGACCAGGGACGCCGAGCGAGCCGCTACGCTGGTCGATCACATGGACGCGGCCGGCACTATCCCCGAAAACGACGCGACCATCGGCCGTCAGCGTGAGCGAAGAGTAGACGCCCGGGACGAGCGGGCTCGGCTGCTGCCCGATCCCGAGTGCTTCGTACTCCCACTCCTTGCGTCCGGTGTCGGCGTCGAGCGCGTACACGTATCCGTTCGCGCTGGGGAAGAAGACCCGGCCGTCCATCACGGTGGGTGGTGCCGACACGTTGTGCTTGATCGAGACGTTCGGCGGCGCGTGGAAGTCCTGCTGCAGATCGAACTCCCACGCTTTGCGAAGGTGGGCGACATTCTCGACCGTGAGCCGGGTCGCCTGGCGTTTCGAGCGGCTGTTCTGCCGGTCGAAGCCGTCGTTGGCCCACTCGTTGGGAATGCACGAATAGCGGAGTCGGTCGATCGCCTTGCCCTTCTTCGTGATGGTCCGGATGGCGAGACGCTCGCGATTCCACTTCTCCTTGCCACTGGCGCCGACTCGCAGTGGTACTTCGAGCGTCTGCCCGCTGGTGCACGTCGGACCCGCGATCGGCAAGAGCGCGTCGATGGCGTTCTGCAACTCGGGGAGACCGCCGAAGCGATTCGCGTTCTTGACGACCACGCGGGTGACCTCTTGGGGCGTGCACTCGGGAAGCTCGGGGTCGACGTTGTGGAAGCAGACGTCCGCATCGAACGTGCACACGCCGTCGACCTGGCCGTCGACGTCGCATCCGGCCTCGCCGTCGAAGCAGCGGACCTCACGCCCCGGCCGCGGCCAGCGCGGGAAGTTGAGCTTTCGCCCGGGGGCTTCGAACGCCATCCAGCAGTCCCGCGCCTCGCTGCCTCCGCCCGCAATCATGCCACTGGCCGACTCGGCGACCAACAGCGCGGACAGCGCAAGGAAACGGAACAGGAACGGCATTCAGGTGCTCCGAGCGGCCCGCGCCCCATCACGCGGGAAATACGTGTGAATTCTAGGTAGTTCCGCAGCCAGGCGTCAAGCTGAAACCATCGTACGGCCGCTCTACCCTGGGGTCCATGTCGTGGGTTCAAGGAATCGATTCGGTGCCAAGAAGGCCGCTCCCGCTCGCCCCTTGGCTCGGGCACGGGAGATTTCCCGAGCCGAGCCGATCCCTATTGGAGTCCGTCGCGGAATCCGAAAACGATCCGTCATGTGGCCGCGAATCGGGATTCTGACGTTGGTGCTGGCCTGCGCTTCGGTCGAGGCGCAGGGCCAGGAGTTTTCCGAAGAGGTCGAGGCGGCCACGGCACCAACCGAGCGGTTGACCGCGAATCTCCCGCTGTTCAAGTCGATCGCCGGCGAGTACGTGGACGAGCTACCGCTGCCGGTAGGCCTGGGCTTCGCGTACGTGCACACGTGGGACGAGCTCGAGATCTCGCGCCTCGACGCGACGCTCGGCAGCACCGCGATCGCCGTACCGCCGGACGACCTGAGCCGCGTGAACGTATCGACGAACAGCTTCACCGGAACGCTCGATGTCTGGATCCTACCGTTCCTCGATCTATACGTGGTCGGAGGCTACAGCCAGGGCGACGCCAACCTCACGGTGAGCATTCCCAACCTTCTACCACGGCTGGACGTCGAAGTGCCGTACACGGTCTGGACCTGGGGCGGCGGCGGTGTGATCGCGGGAGGGTATGAGCAGTTCGTCGGGCTGGTGAACCTCACCTACACGGTGAGCAGCGTCGACGTCGTCGAGTCGAAGGTCGGCACGCTGCTCGTCGCGCCGCGGGCGGGCTATCGCCATTCGTTCGGCGGCATCGAAGCCGTTCTCATTGCGGGGGCCAACTACATGTCGATCTCCCCCAACCTGTTCGGAAACTACGAGTTCGGACCACTCTCGATCGGCTACGACCTCGACATCCGCGAGGCAGACGCCTGGAACGGTTCCGTCGGCGTCAGCCTCGACTTCTGGAAGCACCTGAACCTCGTCGTCGAAGGCGGGATCGGGACCCGTCGCTCGATCCTCACGTCGATCGTCGGTCGCTTCTGACCCGGTCCGAAACGACAAACGGCCCGCGTCCGTATGGACGCGAGCCGTCTTCGTCGAATCCGCGCCAAGGCCGGGAGGGAGGAGGACCCCGGCGCGGATCCATGGGGGGAGGGATTTACGGGGCGTTCTGGAGGCCGCCGTTGGCGGAGTTCCAGTTGAACGTCTTGTCGCCGCTGCTGTGGTTCGCGACCGCCGTGAAGCTCGTGCCCGCGGGCGTGACGGAGCGCGTCACGCCCGGGGACTGCGAGAACCCGGTCAGGCCTCCGAGGTTCGACGTATAGGCGGCGTTTGCAGCGAAGTAGGCTTCTTGCGCCATGGCCAGATTGCGAATGTCCGAAGACGCCCGCGCGTTGAAGCCCTGCGCGCGATACGCGGAGAACTGCGGGATCGCGACGGCGGCCAAGATGCCGATGATCGCGACCACGACGAGCAATTCGATCAGCGTGAAGCCCTTTTCGTTCGAAAGCATCATCTTCCTCCGGATCGTGTCCCCGAGCGAAGCGCACGCTGGATCGGGGTGTGTCAGGATTCGACGCGAGGCACGATTGCCGGCGTCGCCGGTGAGGGCGCTTGGGATGATGCCCGTGCGATCGATCAAAGCAGCGTAGCGAGGATGCTTACGATGGTGACTGTGACGATCAACTCGGCTCCCATTTGCGCGTCTCCGGCGTGTCTGGGCTCGCTCCATGCGCGCCCGCTCGAGACTCTCCTTCCGCAACCAACGTGCCACGCACGCTCGAAAAGCAATCGCGCCATGACACGCCCTGGCCACCTCCCTCTTCGCGCCCGATTCGGCGACTCCCCTGCCAGAGGTCATCGCGCCCGCCTCCCCACGCGCACCGGCGGGCGCTCCATCGGTCCGGGAACCGTGCCAGGCGCGTTGTGCCAGGCGCGCCCCCGGTGGCCCGTTTCTGCGCCACCGCTGACTCACGCATCCCCGCTCGGGCCACGGCGGACGTGACCCGCCCAGACACAACGAGTATGAAACTCGAGGCCCGCCGGTCGACCACCTCGTGACCTCTCCCCTCGATAACCGCGTACAGCGCCTGCGCGCGCGATTGGCGCAAGCACACGAACTGCAAGACAACGAGCCGCGCGTGGTGGTTTCGCCGTATCGCATCTGCCCGATCGGGGCTCACGTCGACCATCAAGGCGGCCCCGTTCTGGGGACGGCCATCGACGCCGAGACTCTGTTCGCGTTCGCGCCCTCGGGCTCCGCCGACTGTCGCCTGGAGAGCGAGAACTTCGAAGAGCGCTTCGACATGACGATGGGCCCGAAACGGGCCGCGCCGGAAGGATGGGGCCGATACTTCTGGGCTGCCTGCGAGACGCTCCTTCCTCGAATCTCGAGAGAGCCGCGAGGGGTCGTCGGACTCGTGGAGGGCTCGCTCCCCGGTGGTGGCCTCAGCTCCTCTGCTTCGGTCGTGCTCGCGTATCTGCGAGCCATCGCGCACGTGAACGGAATCGACCTCACGCCCGAAGAACTCGTCGAGCTCTCCCGCCGAGCAGAGAACGAGTACGTCGGGGTCAAGTGCGGCATCCTCGATCCCGCGTGCATCGTTGCGTCCCGCCGGGATCATCTCGTCGCGATCGATACACAAGTGCCCCGCTTCGACCCCGTCGCAGGCGCTCGGGCGTCCGAATGCGTGTTCTTGGTGGCCTTCTCGGGAGTCGATCGGAACCTGCGCCACACGGGCTTCAACGACCGGGTCGACCAGTGCCATGATGCGGCGCGCCGGCTCGGGCAGATCGTCGGCGCGACGTCCGCCGAGAAGCTCGGGGATCATGACGACACCGTCTTCGAGCGACATCTCGACGCGCTCCCGCCAACGGAGCAGAAGCGCGCCCGACACTTCTACGAGGAACGACAGCGCGTACTCGCCGGAGTCGAGGCATGGCGTGCGGGTGATCTCGAGGAATTCGGTCGTCTCATGAACGACTCGTGCCGAAGCTCGATCGAGAACTTCGAGGTCGGTTCGCCGGAGATCGTTGCCCTCCAGGAGATGGTTCGCGAGACGAACGGAGTCTACGGCGCACGTTTCAGCGGGGCCGGCTTTGGTGGCTGCGTCGTCGCGCTGGTGAATGCGAGCGTCGCCTCCGCGTGCCGAAAGACGATCGAGCGCACCTACCGTCAGCACGCTCCCGAGCTGACTTCGGCCTACGTCTTCCTTGCGCATCCGCGCGACGGGCTGCGAATTCGATGAAGGTTCTGCTCCTCTGTGCCGGTTTCGGCACGCGCCTCGGCGCGGTTGCGAAGGGCCGCCCGAAGGCCCTCCTGCCGATCGTCGACAAGCCGCTCGTCGAGCACCTCGTCGACGCGCTCGTCGAAACCGGCTGCATCGACGAGGTCCACGTCGTGACGAACGCGCGATTCGTCGACCAGTTCGAGGTCTGGGCGGAGACGCTTCGCGCCCGCGGTCTCGGCGTGGCGATCCTGAACGATGGCGCCACCGAGAACGCAAACCGGCTCGGAGCCGTCCGAGATCTCGCATTGGCAGTGGAGCGCCATTCGCTCTCCGGGCCGCTCCTCGTCGCCGCCGGCGACAATCTCTTCGACTTTCCGCTGGTGGATCTGTTCGCCGACCATGCGGCAAACCCTCGAACGCTGGTCGCAGCGAAGCACGAGCCCGACGTCGAGAAGCTACGGCGTACCGGTGTCGCGGAGATCGGCCCCGACGGCCGCCTCGTCCGGCTGCACGAGAAGCCCGTCGACCCTCCGAGTTCCTACAGCTGTCCCGCCCTCTATCTCTTCGAAAAGGCCGCGCTCGATCTGCTGCCGCGCTTTCTCGCGGAAGCACCGGAAACGGACGCGCCCGGACACTTCATCGCCTGGCTGGCCGAACACCATCCGGTCTACACCCACATGATGAACGGCGACCGTCTCGACATCGGCGATCCGGAGGGATACCGCGCCGCCGAAGCGTGGCTCCTGGCGCGGCGCGGTCCGCCGAGCCGCTAGCCCGGATTCATGACCAACCCGGGCTAGAGAAACGTCACGTCGGTCTCGAGGCCGAGCAGAAGGCGACCGGTGAGCTCGTACGTCGACGGCGAGACCATCATGTGCTGCGTCGCGACGTGAACATCGCGGAAAATCCGTTGGAGGCGAGACGCTCGATGCACCGAAGTCCCACCACCGAGGTGGTACATCCGATCGACGGCTTCCGCCGACGCCCGCGTGGCCCACGTCGTCGCGAGTCGTACGTCGCGCTTCTGCTCCACGGGAAGGCGACCGCCCGCCGATGCCGCTGCCCACGCGGCGTCGACGGCCTCGAAAAGGAAGGCCCGCGCGGATCGCAATCCCGCCTCGGCCTGCGCGACTTCCGACTGTGCGTGGGGTCGGTTCGCCAGCGACTTCGCCGACCCTTGCGGCGTCTTCGCGCCCGCCATGTCGACGAGTTCCTCGATCGCCGCTCGCGCGAGCCCCATCGTCACGCCGGCGATTCCGAGCGCGAGCAGAGCGAAGTTCGGAAATTGATAGAGGGGACGCTCCAGAGAACGATCGACGGAGAGCGCCGCCGCATGGCCGGTCGGGATGAAGACGTTTTCCATGGCGAAGTCGGTCGAACCGGTCCCGCACAGCCCCGACACGTTCCAGGTATCGAAGAAGGTGATGTCCGCCCTCGGCGCGAGCAACAGCCGCGGCAGGGGGGCGCCGCTGCGCGAGGTGTCGACCGCGCCGTCTCGGATCACGCGACAACCGCCCATGATCCAGTCCGCGTTCTGGGTTCCCGATCCCCACTGCCAGCGCCCGTTCACGCGATACCCGTCGGCTTCCGCCACGGCCTCGCCCATCGGCGCGAACACGCCGGCGAGGATGGTCTCCGGCCGCGCAAAGATGCCGCGTGCGTCTTCCTCGGGAAGATACGCGAGCAGCGTTCCCGACGTCGCGTGGATGAACGTGCACCACGCCGTGGAACCATCGGCCTCCGCCAGCGCCTCGACGGTGGCGAGCATCTTCGCCGGATGAAGCTCGAGTCCGCCGTACGACGCCGGCACGAGCATGCGAAACAGCCCCTCGGCGGCGAGTCGCTCTGCCAGGTCGGACGGAAGCCGACGCGCGGCTTCGATTTCGTCGGCGCGCTCGCGAAGAAGCGGGGCCAGAGAATGGGCGACGGCTACGGTATCCACGGATTCGACTCCATAGCGCCCATGAGCCGCCGCGACAAAGGTGCTAGAGCGTTTCGGGAATGACCCCGACCACACCGCCCGGACGCTTCTGCCGCGAGATTCACGTCACGGTCACGCCACGCCGCGCCGTCGGGGAGCTCATCGACGACTTCCACCACTTCCGCGCGACGATCGATCACGACGGGAAGAGAGTCACCTCGGTCGTCGGCGAAGCGCTTCGAATCCCCTGGCAGACCTGCGGGGGCGCCGTGAACCCGGTCCGCGGCCTCGCGGGCGCGCCGCTCGCGAGGTCGATTCGCGAGGTCGCACGTCACGCGCCCGCGAAGCTCCAGTGCACGCATCTGTACGACGCCGCGTGCGTCGCGGTCGCCCGCGCCGGTCGTGGGGCCGGCTCGACGGTCTACCGAGCCATCGTGCCCGATCGTGTCGACGAGAAGTGTCGCGCAACGATGCACCGCGACGGTGTCGCGTTGCTCGCCTGGGATCTCGACGGGTTCGGAATCGTGAGTCCCGCTCCGTTCGCCGGGCAGGCGCTGGTGGGCCGGAACTTCGCGACGTGGGTCGAAGACACACTCGACCCAGAGCTCGCCGAAGCCGCCCTGTTGCTGAACCGCTGCTGCATGTTCGCACGGGGCCGCGCGCTCGAACTCGACGACGATGTGTCGCCCGCCCGGTGCATCTTCGCCGGCCGGCGTGATGCGGCTCAGGCGCAACGGCTGCTCGGCGCCGCTCGCGCT
>JAULKQ010030187.1:0-30950 GCA_032356285.1 Smithsoniella earleae | reverse complement strand
CAGCATGCCGTCGGCGTTCTTCTGGAGAAAGTCGCGGTCGCTCGCCATCTGGGTGATGTAGGGGACGGCGAGGGCGGGGTTCACGAAGTGGTCGCTGTAGTATTGGAACGCTGTCAGGCGACCGTCGAAGGCTTTCGACCAGGTGGCCAACTTGGGGCCCTGGCGATCTGCGGAGTATCCCCGACCAAGGCCCCGTCCCCATGCGGCGAATCGACCGCGTAGCTGCGGGTGGGGCTTCACGCGCTCGGGCAACTGCTCGACGTGCTGGTAGCCGACGATCGCCTCGACGGTAACGTCGGGCGCGGTCGTTTGCAGTGCGACGACGAGTCGGGTGATCAACGCGAGATAGCGATCGGTCGCGGGTGTCTCGGAGCACGTCGCGCAGGCACAGGGCAGTGCGTCGCCGCCGTCGATCGCGCTCACGGTCAGGGTGTCGAGTTCGGGGCGTTCCGCCACGAACTCGACTGCGTTCTTCAAGAACAGGTCGGTCGCGGCTTCGTTCGTCCAGCAGAACTGGGCGCCGGAGTTCGTGTGGCGGTGCCGCTCGCCGTCCTTCAGGCCGAACCATTCGGGGTGTTCCTCGAACCCCTCCGGCGAGTCCGGAAAGAAGATCCCGAAGTTGTGGCCGGTCGCCTGCAATCGCAGCCCTCGCTTTTCGGCCTCCTCCCGAAGAGTCTGGCGAAGCGGATGCGAGGCGTCCATGTCCAACGCGCGGTACTCCAGCGTATTGTATCGGTTCTTTACCGCCCAATCGATTTCGGCACGGAGCTCGGCGGGCGACGGGGGGGTCGACCGGATTTGAATGCGGCCGATGAACCAGATCAACGCTCGCGTGCGCATCGGTGACGCGACGGCCCAACTGCCTGGGTCGAGTGTCGGGTTCTCTGCCTCGGGACGGACCTCCTCGTCGGACGGGTCGAGTGTCGGGTGAAACCACCGCCAGCCGACACGCTCGAGCAGGTCGTACGCGCCGTACAGAGTTCCGCGGTCGTTGTCTCCGCCGAGGATCCACAGGGGTGCGCCGGCCTCCGTTTCGCCGACCGCGACCGCGTAGCCGTCGAACCCGGGCGCAGGTTTCGGCAGCCGCTCGGAGAGTTCGGCGGGTAGGTCTTCTCGACGGCCGAGGATAACCTGCCCGGCCGGAGCGCCGGTCGCGGCGTCGTAGGTTGCGGCCAGATACCGCTCGAGCTCGGACGCCGCGAATGCCGCGGGCCCGGAAGTCGGCGATCGGTTCTCGACGATCCAACTCGCGTCCGTGGCTTCGGTCGGGGAGACCCGGGCCCCGGCAACGAGCGCAAGGGTCGTGAGCCCGGACACGAGAAGATGTCGCAGTCTCTTCACCGAAGGTACGTGTTGGGCCCTCGTTGTAGGGCGTGCGGCTACCGTCATCCGGTGACCCTAGCGACCGCGAATCGTCCGCCCAACCCCGACTCGAAGCGCCGAAGTGTTTTGCTATGCTTTCGGGTCATGCGAAGCGCGAAAGACTTCTTCAAGCCCATGGCCATCGGCGCTCCTGAGCCGCTGCGTGAGATTCCGTTCCGTCCCTCCCGAATGATCCACTTCTTCGATCCGAGCAACCCGAAGATGGCATCGAAAGTAGGCGACATCGCAAAGAAGTGCGACGTTCTCCTCGGCAATCTCGAGGACGCGATTCAGGTCGACAACAAGCTCGCCGCTCGTCAGGGCCTCGTGAAGATCGCGAACGAAACCGACTTCGGCGACTGCCAGCTCTGGACCCGGATCAACAGCCTCGACTCGCCTTGGATGTTGGACGACATCACCGAGCTCGTGACGCAGATCGGCGACAAGCTCGACGTGATCATGGTGCCAAAGGTCGAGGGCGCCTGGGACATCCACTATATGGATCGTCTTCTCGCTCAGCTCGAAGCACGTGCGGGCGTCGAGAAGCCGCTTCTCATTCACGCGATTCTCGAAACGGCGACCGGCGTCGCCAACGTCGAAGAGATCTGTGGCGCGAGTCCGCGCATGCAGGGACTCTCCCTCGGGCCGGCCGATCTCGCCGCTTCGCGCCGCATGAAGACGACGCGCGTCGGCGGTGGCCATCCGGGGTATCTCGTTCGCACGGATCCCGACCCGAACGACGAGAATGCGCCGCGCCCGTCGGCGCAGCAGGACCTTTGGCACTATACGCTCGCGCGCATGGTCGACGCATGCGCCGCGAACGGCATCCTGCCGTACTACGGTCCTTTTGGCGACATCAAAGACACCGTTGCGTGCGAGGATCAGTTTCGGAACGCGTTCTTGATGGGATGTGTCGGCGCCTGGTCTCTGCATCCGGTGCAGATCGACATCGCGCGGACCGTGTTCAGCCCTCCCGCCGACGAAGTGCTTTGGGCAAAGCGTGTCATCCGGGAGATGGGCGACGGCAGCGGCGCGGTGATGATCGACGGGAAGATGCAGGACGACGCGACCTTCAAGCAGTGCAAGGTGATGGTCGACCTTGCCGACCGCCTCGCCGCGAACGATCCCGAGCTTGCGCAAGCGTATACGTTGAAAGACTGAACCAGCGACGAGCTCCGTGCGATGACGACACTGATTCTCATCCTTCCGATCGTTGGCTTCGCGGGCTGGTACGCCTGGGAGCGCAGTCATCGCAAGACCCACGCGATGTCTCCGGGCCTGCACGCGGACATCTCGCTTCCCCACGAGGCGTCGTTCGAGCTGTACCACAACGCGCTGTCGCTCTGTTCCAAGAAGACGAGGTTCTGTCTCTCGGAGTTGGGGATCGACTACGTCGGGCACCACGTACACCTGATCGAGACAGGCGGCTACGAGAACATCGGCCGCGAGTACCTGAAGGTGAATCCGGCCGGCATCCTTCCGGTGCTCGTGCACGAGGGGCATCCCGTCTACGAGTCGCACGAGCAGATCCGCTACGCGGCCGATCACGCGCCGGCCGGCGCGCCGTCCTTGATCCCGGCCGCACCCGAACAAGAGGCGGAGATGCAGAAGTGGATCGACAAGTCGTCGCTCGAGGGAGACGACCCGATCGCGGATGCCAAAAAGAGCGCCGGCAACGCCGTGCCAGGTCTCACCGTCCCGCTCTTTGCCTCGATGATGGAGGACATCCCCGTCCATTGGATTCTCGAAGGGGTGTTGTTTCACCGCCTGAAGATGCGTCCGGTGCTCTTCTTGCTGCTGAAGTCGCGCGGTCTGGCGGGTCTCGCGAAGCTCGGGCCGGCGGTGAAGGTCATCAAGGCTTGCGGTCGGGCGATGAACCAGCATCTCGACGAGTTGGAAGAACAGCTCGAGCGGACGGGTGGTCCCTGGATTCTCGGGGAGATGTTCACGCTCGCCGACGTCAGTTGGGTGGTCATCGTGGAGCGCCTTCGCGAGGCCGATAGCCTCCACGTGTTCTTGGGCGACGGGAAGCGACCGGCCGTCACCGGCTGGTGGGAGCGGATCAAGGCCCGTCCGAGCTATCGAATCGCGATCGAGGAGCACGGCCACGAGACCGTCGACACCGGCCTGGAGCGACTTCGCCAGGCAAAGGCCGTGGACCCTGCACTGCGAGCGGCGCTCGAAGAGTTCTGACCATCGATTGCTCGCTCACGGACCGTCCACGAGTCCTCGCTCTCGGGGCTCCGGAGCCTGAACCGAAATCGGGCACCTGCCCAAAACCTGGGCGGCGAATGCCTAATTCGTGGGCAGCCGAATTGAATTCCGACGGCAATTCCCTATGATCTCGGACGCACGCGCTGGCGCAGATGTTGCGATCCCAGAGTGCGATTCCTTTGAACAACGTGGAACCCTGTTGCGCGTCTGGCGCGCGGGGTCGGGGAGGGCTGCACGCACGCGGCTTTTTCAACCTGGACTCTCCTGACGAGAGAGCTTGGCAGTCTATTGAGGAGCAGATCGCGAGATGAAGACAAAGTTGGAATACATCTGGTTGGACGGATACAAGCCGACCCAGAGCCTTCGCAGCAAGACTCAGGTCAGGTCGGACTTTGGCGGCAAGCTCGAGGACTGCCCGATGTGGTCCTTCGACGGCAGCTCGACGGAGCAGGCTGACGGCAGCTCTTCGGATTGTCTGCTGAAGCCGGTCGCACTGTTCCCCGATCCCGGCCGCAAGAACTCCTACCTCGTCATGACCGAGGTGCTGAACGCCGATGGGACTCCGCACGAGTCGAACGGCCGCGCGACGATCGATGAAGACGACGATGACTTCTGGTTCGGGTTCGAGCAGGAGTACTTCCTGTGGGATACCGAGACGGATCGTCCTCCCGGCTTCCCGCCGCAGGGCTTCCCGCGGCCGCAGGGGCCGTACTACTGCTCCGTGGGTGGCTCGAACGCCTACGGTCGTGAGATCGTCGAAGAGCACCTCGATGCCTGTCTCGAGGCCGGCATCAACGTCGAGGGCATCAACGGCGAGGTCGCCGCGGGCCAGTGGGAGTTCCAGGTGTTCGCAAAGGGCGCAGCGCGCGCCGGCGACGAGACGTGGGTTGCTCGCTACCTTCTCGAGCGCACCGCCGAGAAGTACGGCTACTCGATCAACTGGCACCCGAAGCCGCTGGGCGACACCGACTGGAACGGCTCGGGCATGCACGCCAACTTCTCCAACGGTCTCATGCGTGAGTCGGGTCTCGAGAGCACGTTCACGAAGATCTGCGACCAGTTCGGCAAGCACATCGATCGTCACATCTCGGTGTACGGCGCCGACAACCATCAGCGCCTGACGGGTCAGCACGAGACCCAAGCGATCGACACGTTCAGCTACGGCGTCTCGGATCGAGGCGCTTCGATCCGCATCCCGATCGGAACGCTCGAGGACGGCTGGAAGGGCCGCCTCGAGGACCGTCGCCCGGCGTCGAACGCCGATCCGTACAAGGTGGCGGCAGCGATCGTGAAGACCACGAAGGAAGCCGTGGGCTGAGCACGCACCTTTGATCGTTCGTTTGGAGAACGGGGCCGCATGTGCGGCCCCGTTTTTCGTTGCCTACCAGCCCTGCTGGAGTTGGAAAACGAGCTCGGAGGCGCTGGGCATGCGGTTCTTCGGGTCTTTCTCGAGGCAAGCGAGACAGATCTCTTCCAGCCGCTTCGGGATCTTCTCCTTCGCGATTTCCGAGGGTTTCGTCGGCTTGTCGTGAAGAGCGGAATGGATCAGCGCCTGCACGGTTTCGCCCTTCGTGGGTCGGGCTCGGGCCAGAATCTCGTACAGGATGGTGCCGAGACTGAAGACGTCGGTGCGTCCATCGATGTCGGGATCCCGGTTGATCTGCTCCGGCGACATGTACGTTGGCGTCCCCTCGAGCTTTCCCTGTCTGGTGATCGTGACGTCGTCGCTCTTTACCAGCTCCTCGCTCTCGGGAGGCTCCGAAGAGACGCCTTCGCGATCCCACACTTTCGCCAGGCCCCAGTCGAGCAGGAGCACCTCGCCGAACGGGCCGACGAGGATGTTCTCGGGCTTGATGTCGCGATGAATCACGCCGTGCGTATGAGCGTACGCGAGACCCTGAGCGGCCTGCGTGACGACGTCCATCAGCTGGGTGAGGTCATACCGGTCTCGGTACTTGACGTTCACGATCTCGCGAAGTGTGTAGCCATGCACGAGCTTCATCGTGAAGTAGAGATGGCCCCGATTGTTTCTCCCGAGTTCGTACACGGGAACCGTACTCGGGTGCTGGAGCATCGCGGTGACCCGCGCCTCGCGGAGAAATCGTTGCTGCTCGATCTCGTTGGTCACGAGCTCCTTGCGTAGCTCCTTGTAGCAAATGATCCTCGAGAGGTGCAGATCCTTGCACGACTGGATGATCGACTTGCCTCCACGGGCGATCGTCTTGAAGAACGCATACCGCGTGCCTCGATGGAGCTTCTCCGGCAGGAGCTTGTCGGTGTCTTCCAGATAGACCGACGCTTCTTCTTTTGTAGGCGTTGGAAACTGCATGGTTGTCTCGACTCTCAGCCGCCAGTCTCCCACAACTCCGGACTCAGTGCACGAGCTTGACGGAACTTGTGTCCCGCCAGAGGGCCCGGCGGTGGGTCGGAGCCTCGAAGAGCGCGGTGGGGGCGCTGCTCCCCGCTCGCCCTCGTGATAGGAGTTTCGGATGGCAGAGTTCTCCAGAGCTGAAGTCGAAGCAGCCTTCCACGAGTTCATCGCGATGGGCGACCGTTGTGCGGAGTCTGGCGACTGGAATCCGTGGGCCGACATCCACAGCGAGGACGGCGTGTGGGTGGAGCATCATCTCGGCACCCAGCGCGGTCGCGACGCGATCCGGAAGGTGATCGTCGAAGTGATGAAGCCGGTGCCGATGATGTACTTCCCGGTCGACTGGTTCATGATCGAAGGCAACCGGGTGGCGTCCTACATCTGGCAGCAGATGCCGGATCCGAAGGGCGGCGACGAGATCTACCGTTTCGGCTGCGTCACGATCCTCGAGTACGCGGGCGACGGGCTCTGGTCGTTCCAGGAGGACGTCTACAACCCGAACGACGCCAACGAGATGATGAAGCGCTGGATGGAGGCGGGCGGAACGCTCGCGGGCTAGGGGCCCCGCGCGGTCCGGCGAGTATCTGAAGGCGCGAGCCGCGCTGGAGGTGGCCGAAATCGAGCTCGTAGAGCAGCGCGAGCGTGTCGCGGCAATGCGGCGTGCGTTCGCCGGTCTGGAACTTCTTCGACCTGACACCGGAGGGCCGTGGCGCGTTCTTCCCGAGCCGCACGTACTCGTAGCGTAGTTGCACCCCGCGTCGCTGCGTGGTGTCCCTTGGGCATGTGGCGGCGCGACCCCGAGGTGGAACCGGCCGAAGTCGGCATGGATCGCGACGTCATCGAGCGTATCGTCGAGGACTTCGCGAGTACGTGCGACACGAGAGAGCGGTTTCACGGAGCGCAGATGGCGCTCTATCGCGACGGCCGACGCGTACTCGACGTCGGCGGTGGGATCGCACGCATTCGCACCGAGGAGCAGGTTCGCGAAGACACGCTCTTCGTGATGTTCAGTTGCACCAAGGCGCTCGCGTCGCTCGCGATGCTGATGCTCTACGAGCGGGGGAAGTTCCACTACGACGAGCAGGTCGTAGCGTACTGGCCCGAGTTCGCGCGGGTCCTGCCGGAGAAGGCGGCGATCACGATTCGTCACGTGATGAGTCACCGGGCCGGCTTCCCCGGAGGGCCGGATTGGCTCACGGCCCGGCACTGGGGCGACCGGGCGGCCATTCGCCGCGCGATGGAAGAGGTCGAACTCTCCTTCCCGCCCGGTCAGAAGAACGCGTATCATGCGATCAACTTCGGACACATGGTGAACGAACTCATCGGGCGCATCGACGGACGCGATTGTGGGGCCTTCTTGCGAGAGGAGGTCTTCGATCCTCTCGGGTTGCGTGACATCTACGTCGGCCTTCCCGACGATGAGCGTCTCGAGGCCCGTGTCGCCTGGTGCTACAACGACATGAATCTGAGCGCGGCCCGTTCGACCGGAGTCGTCGCGCCCGGGCATGAGGACAGCGCGGGCGAGGACGCCGGCCCGATTGCGGTTGCGTCTGCGCCGTCTCGCGATGGGTTGGACGTGCCGGAGCTTTCCCATCCGTTCAACCGGCCGGCAACGCACCGGGCGGTCCTCCCCGCAGCCGGGGGAATCGCCACGGCGCGCGATCTGACCGAAGTGCTGTCCGTCCTCTCCCTCGGTGGGAAGCGAGGGGATGTCGAGCTCGTGAGTCGCGAAGGCCTCGCCGCCGCTACGGCACCCACGAACCGGGCGAGTGATCTCGACGGAACGGTCGGGTGGCCTCTGCGATGGAGTACGGGGTTCTCTCTCGGGTTCCACGGCGACGGCAGCACTCTTCGCACCTTCGGCCACGGCGGTGCGGGCGGACAAGAGACGTTTGCCGATCCCGACCGCCGGATCGCGTGGTCGTTTCTGACGAACGGAGAGATCTCGGACGACTTCATCGACTGGCGCTACCGGCTCCAGTCGATGGCGTTCGCCGCCTGCAAAGAGTGAGTACGAAGACCGGCAAGGCGCGCATTCGCAAGCGCATCTGGGACCGTCTGCAGGCGGACGGCGTTGCGCGGTTTCCGTTCCCGCCGCACGGCCGGATTCCGAACTTCGCGGGGGCTCGGGAGGCTGCCGAACGGCTGCTCGCGCATCCCGCGATGGCGCGCGCCAAGCGGATGAAGGTCAACCCGGACGCACCGCAGCGCCCCCTTCGCGAAGCGGCGCTCCGCGCTGGGATTACGTTGTACGTCCCGACCCCACGGCTACGCGGCGGCTTCTTCTGCTTCGATCCGAAGAGGATACCGCCCGATCGCATTCGCGAGGCCGCGAGCCTGTCGAGAGGGCGTGATTGGGCCAGGCCCGTGCCGCTCGAAGACCTTCCCAAGATGGACTGGATCGTCGCTGGCTCGGTCGCGGTCACGCGAGACGGAAAGCGATGCGGGAAGGGCGAGGGCTACAGCGATCTGGAGTACGCGATCTTGCGGGAGCTCGGCCACCCGCCCGTGCCGGTGGCGACGACGGTTCATCCGCTGCAGATCGTCCGCAGCATGCCACGAGATCCGAACGATCTGCCGGTGCGGCTGATCGTCACGCGAGACGAGGTCATCGAGGTGGAGAAGCCGCCGCCGCCACCCCGCGGGATCGATTGGGCTCTGCTGTCGGAGGAAGCTCTCCGCGAGATGCCGATCCTGGCGGACCTTCGAGAGAACAAGCGCGGGCGCTAGCCGGTCAGAGGAGGTCGAGGAAGGCGCGAAGCGCTTCTCGATCTTCGCGCGGGAGGCTTCGTTCCGGCGGTTCGCCCGGGTGTGGATCGCCCGCAGCAGCCGGGAGTGACGCGAGAACGGCGTCGAGGTCCGCTGCGGAGCCATTCGTGAAGAAGGGTCGTTTCCGATGGAGTCGCCGAAGCGAAGGGACGCGAGCGCCGTTCTCGTGCACGTAGGGCTGGATGCCGGTCTTCTCGTAGCCGCTGCGTCCCCAAATGATCGTTCCGCGCGAAAAGATGTTCTTCTCCCAGCCATCGAACGGCACGCGCGTCGATGGCTCGTCGGAAGCGAGTCGGGCCGCGTGGCACGTCTCGCATCGATCGCGGTAGATCTCGGCGCCTCGTCGTTCGATCGGAGTAAAAGAGGACCGCCCCGCGACGGCTGGGTTGGGCGGGTGCTCCATGTCGATCAAGAACGTCATGAGCGATCGGCGCAACGCGAGGGGGGAGATTACGTCCGGCACGTCGTCGCCGATCCCGAGCCAGGCCACGTCGTCGCGGTAGAGGGGAAACCAGGGGTCGTGGCCGTTCTTCTCGTTCGCGACACGGAACTCGTTGTGGACCATCCGCGCCATGGTGGGATCGAGAGCGCGCGAGAAGTACGGTCGATTGCCGTGCAGCCCGACGAGCGGTTTGGTCGTCGCGTGAATCGTTCCGCGACCGGTGAAGTGAGTGCGGCCGTCGACGTAGCCCTCGTGGTGGCAGGTCTCGCAGGTGAAGCGGCTCCGCGGGCCGTCACTTCCGTTCCACGGTGCCATCAGGGTCGTGAAGAAGAGGGCTTCACCGATGCGTGACTCGACGCTCCGGGGGCCCGGCGGGCCGACGGCTACGGGGCGCGGCGGCTCTCGAAGCACGATCCATGCGTCGCGTAGGGGGTTCGACGCGAGTGGTCCGCTCAGGTCCGTCGTGCCGGGCGGGAGCGCCGCACGGGTGACCTGGGGCCGCTCTGCGAGATCGCCGTCCGCCCACCGGAGAGACAGCAGTCCTTCGGTCGCGTAGCCGGCGGCTCGCAGACGCAACGCGGATCCGTCGCGCCTCACCTCGACCCACTTCGGCGTGACGATTCCCAGCGCCGAGAGGTTCACCTCCGCTTCGAGCGTCGTCGTTCCGGAGCTAGGGTCGACGCGGTACAGGTACGCGAACGAGTCGATGTAGCCGAAGGCGCCGTCGCTTCGGTCGAGGGGCCGGTTCTCGACGCCTCCGGCGGCCAGGAGGATGCCGTCGTCGTCCGCGGTTGCGGCCACGGACCAAAACGGCCCGTCGTGAACGATCCGCGCCACGACGCGCCCGTCGCGATTCAGGACGAGAAGTGTGCCCTCGAGGAGACAGTTCGCGACGACGACCTCCTCGAGCGCGACGAGCCGGGTCGGGCCCTCGCAGTCGACTGCGGCACGTGGGTTCCCGAGTCTCGCATCGAGGGTGAGCACCCGGTGGTTGGTGTTGTCGGTGACGAAGACGCGGCCGTCGACGATCGCGAGGTCTCGTAGCGAATGCGTCCCCGGCACCCGCCGCGTCTCGATGGCTTCGAGTTCGTTTGGAGACACACGAAAACGCCCGATCTCCGGAGACGCTTCGCCGACGACCAGGACATCGCCGTCGGCGGTTCGCGCGAGTCCGGTCGGCGACGGCGGTGTTCGGGCGCTTGCGACCGTGCGCCCGCGTGGATCGAGCAGCACGACCGCGTCGGCACCCCGCAGGAGACCGATCCACCGTTCGGGAATGCCGGCCGGGATCAGCCGGTAGGGATCCGGGCCGAAATCCGCGCGGCTCCGCGTCGCCCAGTTCGTGGCCGCTCGACGCTCGTTCTCGAACACGACGAGCTCCTCCGGCTCGGCGCCGCGGGCCGGCGGCGCGGCGGTGGCCAGCGCGATCGCGCTCAGCAGAGAGAAGACGCGGATTGCGGGTGTAGTCACTCCCGACGAGGGAACGTCAATCCCACATGCCGCGCAAGCGCGCGCCGACGTCGACCCGCGTCGGCGCGTCGCTATCGGCACTGTCGTCGATCACCGCAGGGCCGGCGGTGCGCTGCTCGAAGCGATCGAGAATCCCGTCGGGCAGAAAGCGCGAGCGAGGAGCGTACAGATGGCGGTCGCCATTGCGAGGTTGATGGTGCACGTAGAATCGCATCGGGTGAACGAGGTGGAGGTGGTCTCGTGCGCGGGTCATCGCCACGTAGAGGAGGCGGCGCTCCTCTTCGACCTCTTCGGGCCGGCTGCAGGCCATGTCGGAAGGAATGCAGCCGTCGACGACGTTCAGAACGTGGACGACATCCCACTCCTGTCCTTTGGCGGAGTGGATCGTGGACAGGATCAGGTAGTCCTCGTCGAGATGCGGAGGCACGGCCTCGGCCCCCGTTGCGACCGGCGGATCGAGAGTGAGCTCGCTCAGGAAGCGCTCGCGACTCGGTTGGGTCGCGGCAATCCCCTCGAGATGGATGAGGTCGCCCATTCGGATGTGGGCATCGTCGTGGAGTCGTGCGAGGTGAGGCTCGTACCAGAGTCTCGCGAGCTCGACCTGGCCTGCCCACGGCGTCTCCGCATTCCGGAGCCGTTCGTAGAGCGTACAGACCTTCGGCCAGTCCTCGCGCGCGGCGGCCGGCATTTCGAGTGCCCGCAATGCCTCGAGATCATAGTGCTGCTCCTCGAGGCGAGAGAGGGCGCGACGCGCCGTCGCCGGTCCGACACCCGGCAGAAGCTGCATCGTGCGGAATCCGGCGACCGCATCGCGTGGGTTCTCGGCCCAACGCAAGATGCAGATCAGGTCTTTCACGTGGGCCGCTTCGAGGAAGCGCAGTCCGCCGTACTTCACGAACGGAATCTCGCGCCGGGACAGCTCGAGCTCCAGCTGTGCGCTGTGGTGCGACGTCCGGAACAGGACGGCTTGCTGTTTCAGATCGATCCCCGCCTCGCGACTCGCGAGGATCTGCTCGACGACGTAGTCCGCCTGCGCCGACTCGTCTTCCACGAGGATGAGTTGCGGCTTTTCCTCGGAAGGGCGTGCGGAGAAGAGGTTCTTCTCGAACCGCTCGGACGACAACGCGATCACCGCGTTGCTCGCGTCGAGAATCGGTTGGGTCGAACGGTAGTTTCGCTCGAGAGTGACGACGCGCGCGGGGGTTTCGAACTGCGAGGGGAAGTCCAGGATGTTCCGAACGGTGGCTGCGCGGAATCCGTAGATCGACTGCGCTTCGTCGCCGACGACGGTGAGCCCCTCCCCCGTGGGGCGGAGTCCCAGAAGGATCTGCGCCTGCAGAGCGTTCGTGTCTTGGTACTCGTCGACGAGGACGTGATCGAAGCGATGGCCGACGCGCTTTGCGAGCTGGGGCTCGGCCATGAGGTGCGCCCAGTAGAGCAGCAGGTCGTCGTAGTCGAGGACGTTCGTGCGTTGCTTCTCGGCCACGTACGCGCCGAAGAGCGCGCGCAGTTCCTTCTCCCACCGGTCGCACCACGGGAATCCGGTCTTCAGAGTCTCCGCCAGTGGCTTCTGCGAGTTCACCGTGTGGGAGTAGATGGCGAGGCAGGTCGTCTTTCGGGGAAAGCGCCGTGTCCGCTCGCTCAGTCCGAGGCGGTCGCGCTCGAGGTCCATGAGGTCGGCCGCATCGGATGCGTCCAGTACGGTGAAGGACGGATCGAGTCCGATCGACTCGGCGTGCAGGCGAAGCAGTCGGTTTGCGATGCCGTGAAACGTGCCCGACCAGCCGATGCGCCCGGGTGTCGTCGTGGTGAGCCTCCGGCTCGCGACGATGCGCTCGACGCGTCGACCCATCTCTTGCGCGGCGCGACGCGTGAACGTGAGCAGGAGAATGCGCCGCGGATCCGCACCGGTTTCGATCAGGCGGGCGACCCGGTGGGCGAGTGTGTTCGTCTTGCCGGAGCCGGCGCCCGCGATGACGAGCAGAGCCGGCGCCGGCTCCGCGGCGATCCCGTGTTCGACCGCGGCCCGCTGCGCGGGATTCAGCCCGTCTCGGTCTTCCGCTGTATTCCCTGTTTTTGCGCCCATGGTTCCGATCACTCCGGGTCGCCGAACCTGAGCGAAAGAAAGGCGAAGCGCAAGGGTCGTCGCTCCGTTGATGGAATGCCCTGCAAAATCGATCTCTTGGCCGTGTCGGCGGGGCTCGATTTCCGACCGGGAGGTCGGCGGGGCCCGTGCCGCCGAGGGGACGAGCGTTCGCGGGGCCGCGGCCGATCCGCGCGTTGCGTCGGCGCGCATCGAGGGGGTAGGCCCATCACATGACCGAGAACGCGAGAACGTTCGGAGCCGAGTCGACCACGGACGAAGTCATCGCCGGTATCGATCTCTCCGGGAAGCGCGCCATCGTCACCGGCGCCTCCGGGGGGCTTGGTGCGGAGGCGGCGCGAGCACTGGCCAGCGCCGGCGCGGAGGTCGTCCTCACGGCTCGGGATCTACCGAAGGCGCGCGAGGTCCTCGACGGCATTCGGTCCTCGACCGGGAACGAAAAGCTGGCGGTGATGGAGTTGTCGCTCGATTCGCAGGAGAGCGTCCGCAGCTTCGCGGCGGCCTTTCTCGAGAAGTACGATTCGTTGAACATCCTGTTGAACAACGCCGGTGTGATGGCCTGTCCTCTCCAGCGCACGAAGGAGGGGTACGAGTACCAATTCGCGACGAACCATCTCGGACACTTTCTGTTGACCTGTCTCCTCGTTCCGGCGCTGAAGAAGGGAGCGCCGGCGCGCGTCGTGAACGTGAGCTCCGGAGGCCATCGATTCGGACCGGTCGATTTCGATGACATCCAGTTCGAGCGACGTGAGTACGACAAGTTTCTCTCGTACGGTCAGGCCAAAACGGCGAACGTTCTCTTCTCGGTCGAGCTCGATCGCCGGTTGAAGGACTCCGGGGTTCGTTCGAACGCGCTACATCCGGGCGCGATCCTGACCGATCTCGGTCGCTACATGACCCAGGAGGATCTCGAGCGGCTCATGTCCATGGCGCCGTCCGGTGGCTTGCAGTTCAAGTCCGTCGAGGCCGGCGCGGCGACATCGACGTGGGCCGCATCCGCGCCGGAGCTCGCCGAGGTCGGCGGCACGTACCTGGAGGATTGCCAGGTCTCGGGCCCGGAAGGCACGGTCGAAGGTGTCGCGGGGCACCAGGCCTGGGCGACGGACCCGGAGGCGGCCAAGCGCCTTTGGACCGTCTCGGAAGAGCTCGTCGGCGAGACTTTCGCGATCTAGCGAACGGCCCTCCATCCTCTCGACGAGGACGGTGCCACAGGCGCGTTCCCGAGAAGCAGTTTCCCTTGGGGATTTCTCGGGAACCGACTATTCTTCGCGCCCAAACGGGAGGAATTGCATGTCCGAGAGAGAAGGCTCCTTCGATTCCATGTTCGAGAGCGGCGCCACCAACGTGAAGTTGGTGTACGTGCTCTTCTTGCTCTCGCCGCTCCTGGGCGGCGTGACGACGCTGGTCGGTCTGATCATGGCGATCATGAACCGCGGGGGTGGTCCCGAATGGACGACGGCGCACTACACCTACCAGATCCGGACGGTGTGGGTCGGCATCCTCTACGGCGTCCTGGCCGCGATCCTGATGATCGTCGGGATCGGGTTCCTCCTGCTGCTCCTGGTGGGGGTCTGGTACATCGTGCGGTGCGTGCGCGGCCTGCAGTTCTCCGGGCGCGAGGAGGCCCTACCGGATCCAGAGACCTGGCTCTGGTAGGAGTTCCCTCATGGCCGCAACCCTTGGTGTCTGGTTCGCTCCGGAGGCAATCGCTAGTCCGGATCTCGTCAAATCCACGCAGCTCATGGAGGAGCTCGGCTACGAGACCTTCTGGCTCGCTGAGACGTTCGGACGAGACCCGTTTGCGCTCGCGGCGCATCTCGGCGCGCACACGAGTAAGATCAAGCTCGCGACCGGCATCGCGAACGTGTTCCACCGGCATCCCGGTGCGATGAAGCAGGCGGCGAACACGGTCGCCGAGCAGACCGGCGGCCGGTTCATCCTGGGGCTCGGGATCTCGAGCCCGGCGATCGTCCAGAAGATCCGCAAGCTGGACTACTCGAAGCCAGTGACGTTCTTGAAGAACTACCTCGATGACTACGAAGCGGCCCGCTACTTCGCGGTACCTCCGCCGGCCGAAGTGCCGGTCGTACTCGCGGCACTCGGTCCGAAGATGCTCGGCATCGCGAAGGATCGCTCGGCGGGTGCGTTGACCTACAACATGACGCCGGAGCACACGGCGACCGCGCGCGAGGCTCTCGGGCCCGATCGAATTCTCGCGGTCGAGCAGAAGATCATTCTGGGCGCCCCGCAGGAGACCGCGCGTGCCACGGCCGCGGGAGTGCTGAAATTCTACCAGAAGGCTCCCGGGTATCGCCGTGCGTGGAACGCGCTCGGCTACACCGATGCGGACATCGACGACGCGAGTCCTCGCTATCTGGACGACGTCGTCGCCTGGGGAGAGGAAGCGGCGATCCGCGATCGTATCGATGCTCATATCGCCGCCGGCGCCGACCACGTGTGCATCCAACCCCTTCATCCCGAGGGCGGCATCGCCGCGATCGACACGGACGCCCTGCGTGCGTTCGCGCCGGGTGGTTCGAGGTGAGTGCCCATGGCTGACGTGCGCGTCCAATTCATCCACGGCCTCGCGAGCAGCCCGCACGGGGCAAAAGCCCATCTCTTTGCGACGAACTTCACCGCATCGACACCCGCGATGGACACCAAGGATTTCCCCTCCTGCGTCGCGGTGCACGAAGCGGAGATCGCGTCGTTCCGCCCGGACGTGTTGATCGGGTCGTCCTTTGGCGGCGCGGTCGCGCTCGAGCTGCTTCACCGGGGGGCGTGGACCGGACCGACGCTCTTGCTCGCACAAGCCGCGTTTCGGATCGGGAGCCATACGACCCTTCCGGAAGGGCGAGTCGTCTGGATCGTGCACGGAACGAATGACGAAGTCGTCGACATCGACGACAGCCGACAGCTCGCACGCACGGGGACGTCCAAGCTCGTACGTCTGATCGAGGTCGATGACGACCATTCACTTCACGCGATGGTCGCCGACGGGAGACTCCTCGATCTGGTGCGGGACATCGCGAAGGAGCGCCCGTGAGGGCTTCGATTCAGGGCTACCAGAACTACCCCGGCGAACACTGCGGCAGCTCTTCCATGCGCGGTCTTCTGCAACACTACTGCGGTCTCGAGCTCCCGGAGCCCGCCGTGTTCGGCCTCGGTTCGGGGCTCGCGTGCGTGTACATGACCGGTCCCGGGCTCGACCCGGCGCACCTCGTCTTCGGCCGCACGCTGGCCATGGAGGCAGACCTCGCGGGCAACCTGCAGATCGACTATCGCGAGCAGCCCGAAGACGACGACGTCGTCGCATGGCAAACGGTGCGCGAGGAAGTCCTTGCCGGGCGTCCCACGATGCTGTCGGGCGACATCTTGTATCTCGACTACCGCGAGTACAAAGTTCACTTCCCCGGGCACCGCTTCGTTCTGCTCGGGTTCGACGACGAGACCGAGAAAGTGGAGATCGCCGATCGGATCAACGTTGCCCCGGAGCTTTGCTCGTACGGAGCACTTCGCAAGAGTCGCAACCCTCCCGAGGGAATGTCGACGAGCAATCTCTGGGGCAAGTTCCACGGGACTGAGGTCGGACGTACCCTCCGGGACGCCGCGCGGCTGGCGATCGAGAAGTGCGGGCGCTCGATGCTCGGCGGGGAGCCGGTCCCGGCGATGGGCGAGGCCACGATCACGACCGGTGTCGAGGGCATTCGTCGATTGGCAGAGGCGATGCCCGCGTGGCAAGAGCGTGACGACGCCGCGTGGCTCGCGTCGTACAACGCGCGGTGCATCGAGAAGTTCGGAAACGGTGGGGGCAACTTCCGGCGTCTCTACGCGGGCTTCCTCGAATGGGCCCACGAGCTCGATGCCTCGCTCGTGCCGGCGGAAGCGGCGGCGCAGATGCGGCGCGCGGCCGATGGTTGGACGGCGTTGTCGGAAACGCTCATCACCGTGTCCAAGATCGAGGGGCCGTCTCCCCTCTGGTCGCGTGCCCGGGCACAGGCCGAAGAGATCGCGGACGGGGAAGAGTCTCTGTTCCGCTCACTCGGGTGAGCCGGCGCTCTGCGCGAGCGCGTCCCGCACAGCCTGAAAGATCTCGTGCTCATCGCTCGCGCGCAGGAGCGCGGCGCGATCGTCGTCGCGTTCGAGACCCCGCGCGACTGCCGACAAGATCTCGAGCTGTACGTTCGTATCCGAGGCTGGCGTCAGGATCAGGAAGATGAAGTGAACGGGCTGGTCGTCGATGGCGTTCCAGTCGAGCCCTTCGCTGTGTCGGGCGAACACGATGGTCGGCCGTGCGAGTCCCTCGAAGCGCGCGTGGGGGACGGCGATCTGGCCGCCGACACCCGTGTCCATCGTGTCCTCTCGTGCCCGGACGGCGTCGCGCACCATGTCCTCCCGAAGACCCGCGAGGCGAGCGGCGCGTGTCGCGAGCTCATCGATCGCGGCGTACCGGTCCCGCGCGGTGAGCGTTGAAACGATGCCATCGGCGGTGAGGAAGTCTGCGACGGTTCCGGTCTCTCGCCGGCGCAGCGCCCAGGCGAGCGCTGGTCCGACGACGATGGACGATGCGATCGACGCGAAAACGATCGCGACGAACATCTGCGCGCCGATGACCTCTTGTTCGCGCGCGACGGCGGCCAACAGGACGCCCATCGATCCGCCCGGTACGTGGGCGATCGCGACAGGTACGCGGTCGAGCGAGGGAATGCGGCTCATGACCGTTCCGAGCCACGCGCCGCCGTACTTGCCGAGAACCGACAGCAGTGTGATCGCAACCACGAGGCTCGGCACGAACTCTTCGACGAAGTCGACGTGCAGGCAGATGCCGGCAAAGTAGAGCGGCACGAACACACTCTCGACCATCTGCGTAATGACCGATCGAGTGTGTTCCGAGAGCGCGTGGTGGTCGCCGGCCATGAGCCCGGCTACGAGAAACCCGAACACGGGGTGGATCCCGAGCGATGCGGTGAGCACACCACAACCGAGGCCCAGACAGACCACGGTCGAGAGAGGTGCTGCGGGACTCGGGTAGCCGTGCTCGTCGAGAGCGCGAAGCCACCGGGTGACGAGGGTTCGCCCCAGTGTCGCGGCCACACCGGTGAAGAGTACGACCGCCACGATGCTGACCATGGCGGACCCGGTACCCGGCCCCGCACCGGCGAGACTCAGGACGATGGCGAGGACGGCCCAGCCGAGGAGGTCGTTGATCGCCATCGCGGAGAGCAGCAGGAGGCCGAGGTCGGACTTGGCGATGCGGAGATCGAGCAGCAGCCGAGCCACGACCGTAATGGCCGTGATCGAGACGGCCGCACCGACGAGCAGGGCGAACGCCGGCCGCGTCGTCGGCACTTCGGACCAGCTCTCGTACATGAGCCATGCGGCGCCGGTTCCCAAGGCAAGCGGTACCACCACACCGGTGATGGCGATCGCCATCGATTGACGGCGGAGCTGCCACGCCGACGCGACGTCGACCTCGAGACCGATCACGAGCAGGAGAAACAGGATTCCGATCTGCGCCGTCGACTCGAACAAGGCAAGCTGCACGGGGTCGTCCGGAAAGAGGCTCGTGAAGATGTCCGGTGCGACGTTCCCGAGCACCGAGGCGCCGAGCAGGAGACCCGCCAGGATCTCCCCGACGAGAGGCGGTTGCCCAAGGCGGCGGAAGACCTCGCCCAGCAGCCGCGCCAGGCTCAGCACCACCAGGAGCTGGACGAGGAAGAGAAGGAGTTGTCCCTCGTGCATAGCAGCTCAGTCTATCGGACTTGGCGGACCAGCAGAGCCCGTCGGAATGCGAAAGCGCGCGGCGGCGACTTCTCCCAGAGCGGAAAGCTGGAGCAGGCCCGCGAGGAGAATGCTCTTGGCGAACCACTGGTGTACTTGGGCGTTCGGGGGATGCGCCGCGGTCGGCGAGAGATCCCCGTGGACCAGAATCGTCGACCCGATGAGCACGGTTACGAGAACGAAGACCGAACCGCGGACGGCGCGGCCGGCGACGAGCAGCATCCCGAATACGATCTGGGCCGCGATCACGAGGTGCCCCGCGCTCGGGTCGGCGCCAGACGCCTCGAGCGCGTCGTAGTACGCGGCCTGCCAGAGGGCGTTTGCGACGAAGTAGCCGCCGAGGAGTACGCGACCGAGCACGACGGCCCTCAAGTCTACGGGCGTCTGGAAGTTGGGTGCCCCGAAGCTCAACATCAGAGAGCCTACGAGTGCGAGCTGGACGAGCAGCGCCTGTGCGTTCACTCGCGCGTGGTCGTCCAGGCGGTACTCACCGATTCCACCGGGACCGAGATCCGTATGGAGGAGCGTCGCGATCAGTCCCGCGACGGCCATGAGGGGGAGCGTCGCGGGGCGAACGGCGCGGCCGGCGGCGACGAACAGTCCGCAGGCCAGATACGTTGCGGCGATCGGCACGATGATGATGGACGGGACGCCGATATGGTCCAGGTACGCCGAGCGCACGTCCCACGTGTAGAGCCACCATCCCCCGTCGAGGGCGAAGCCGAGCCCGAGAAGGACCCGGCCGACGATCAGCAGATTCGCCACACGCGCTCCAACGAAGACGTCGGGCGCGCGCTGGCTCGCCTCACCGCCTCAGGTGGTCCGGCGAGAAGGTCGTATCCGGGATGTCGCCGTTGTACTCGATCTCGACCGTCTCGAGACGCGACTCGGTGTCGTCCTGCAGATTCTTCATCCGCTGATCGCGAATCGTGAGGATGCCGTCGACTTCTTCCACGACGTCGACCGACCACTCCTTGAACGGCTTGCCGTCCTTGTCCATGAACTCGCGCTTGAGGACGATCAGGTCCTTTGGATCGACCGAGACGATCATCGAGCCGTAGATCTCGTTGTCGGGGTTCTTCGGAGTCGCCTTGATCTGTTTTACCGCGCGACCGCCGATACCGCCTTCGCCGACGAACTCGTAGGTGTAGTCGCTGATGACGGGCTCCACCATGTCGGAGACGTAGAACGTGGATTCGAGGAATGGGTTCTTGCGGATCTGTCCGCTGACCTTCACGGCCTTCGGAGCCATCGCGATCTTCATGTACTGCTCGGACTCCGCGCCGGGCTTCTCAAGGAACAGGAAGCGAATCCCCTTCAGTGCCTCGGGGCTCATGACTTCGAGGTACGAAGCGCGCTTGCCGTCGATCATCTTCGAGGACAGTGCGACCTCGCGCGCGTCACCTTGAGGCGGCGTGAGCTTCAGCTTGGCCTGAACCGGGACCTTCGGGAGGTTGTCGACGGCCTTCTGGACCAGGGTCCCGGCGTCGTCCTCCGCCATCACGGGGGCGATGAAAGTCAGAATTGCGGGCAGGACGGCCAGGGCCGTCGCGAGCTTGATGATCTTCAGCATGGCATTCGCTCCTAGCAAGGTTGCTGCGTCTTAGCGGAATTCCCAGAGAAGTACGACTATTTTCCGGTCGAAGTCTCCAGTCGGTCGGACAGGATTTTCGTGAGGTTCAAGAAGACCTTAGCGGCGATCCGCGGGTAGCGGCGCTGGATGCGGTCGAGGAAATCGCCGTCGAGAACCAGATACTCGGCCGGCTCGGACACCACCACGTCGGCCGACCGCGGCATGCGGCGGACGAGTCCCATTTCCCCGATCACGTCGCCCCGCGTCATATCCCGGATCGATCCCCGCGCGCGGTCCACGAACGTTTCGGCTTGCCCGGACAGCAGTACGTAGAGTTCCTCCTTGAGCTCGCCTTTCCGCGTGATGTGCGTCCCGGGCTCCGCCTCTTCGAGGTGAGCCATCAAGACCACGATCCGGGCCTGCATCGGCCGTAGGTTCTCGAAAAGTGGGATCTCCTTGTGCGGTTCGGGGCCCAGCTTGACGAAAAGGAGATCCCAGAGGGTGATGATGCGGGTCGACATGACCAGCGCGGGAACGAGGAGAAGGTCGGTCACGAGCGCGGCGACCATCGTCAGGCTGGCGAGGATTCCGAAGTCGCGGATCGGGCGAAAATTCGAAAGCGTCACGACCAGGAAGCCGAGAGCCAGCGCCAACGTCGTGAAAACGATCGGTTGCCCCACGCTCCGTCCGACGCGCAGAAGCGCTTCTTCCTGAGTCCCGGTGCGCCGCAGCTCGAAGTTCAGCGCGCTCAGGTAGTGGATCGTATCGTCTACGGCGATGCCGATTGCGATCACGGCGATCATGCTGGTCGAGATGTTGAGATCGATGCCGAGGACCCCCATCGCACCGAACAAGATGATGATCGGGATGATGTTCGGGACCAGGGCCAGCAACCCGGTTCGGAGCGAGAGGAACAACATCGACATCAGCACGAGGAGAACGACGAGCATCTGCACGAGGCCATTCACCTGACCGTGCGCGAGACTATCGGCGGAGCGGTTCAGTAGAACGACGGTGCCGGTCGCGTGCGCCTCGATTCCGCGCCGCAGACGCGTGCGCGCGTATTCCTCGATCTCGTCCACGAGCTTGGAAACTTCGGACGAGCCGGCGAGCCGGGTCCGGACGAGGATGTTGGCGCGAGAGAAGTCCTTGTTGACGACAGGCTTCGTGTCGTCGGGGTTGAGGAAGAGGAAGAGCTGCTCGAGCGCGTCCTGCGTGCGGGGGAGTCGACCCTTCGCCTCCTCATCGGACACGCCGTTCACGAGAACGACGAAGTCGGGAAAGCCCAGCGTGGAGTCGACCCCCGGCTGATCGGTGATGAAGGCTTGGAGGTCACGGATGGCGGCGAGGTTCGCCAGGTCGCGCATTGCGCCGGGGCCGTCCCCATCGATCGTTACGTACAGCGGGTAGGCTCCGCCGATCGCTTCGGCCAAGCGGTCGGTGTCGACTCGGATGTCGCTCTGCGGATCGAAGAACGTGACGTAGTTGGTCTCGATGCGGATGTTCGCCGCACTCCAGAGGCAGACGCCGCAGAGGACGAATCCAGCGCACAGGATCAGACGTCGGTGATCGATGGCGAAGCGCCCCAGTGCGCCGAGCATGTTGCCGATCCATCGATCGTGGTGTTCGGGAGGGCCGGCCGCGTCTGGCAGGACCATCAGCATCGCCGGAAGAAAGCCGAGTGTGAGGCACGAGGTCGCGAAGATGCCGAGCACCGCGAAGATACCCAGATCGGCAATGGCGCGAATCGGGTTCAGCGCCAGCGTGCAGAAGCCGAGGCCCGTCGTGAGGGCGGCAACCCCGACCGGCACGCGGACGTGCTCCATCGTCGCTTCGACGACCTGCTGTCGCGTTCCGCCCGATTCCAGCTCCTGGTAGTACCGGCTGATGACGTGGATCACGTAGGCGATCCCGATCGACATCAGAAGTGGGGGGAGCACCAGTGTACCCATGTTGATCGCACGGCCGGCGAGGACCATCACCCCCGTCGTCCAGACGACCCCGATCGAGACAGAGACGAGTGGTAGAAGTACGCCGCGCTTCGTGCGGTAGGCCCATGCCAGAACGCATACGACGAGCAAGATCGAGATCGGCATGAAGCGCGCGAGGTCTTGTTCCATCAATCGCGCGCCGGTGACCTTCAGGGTCTGAAGTCCGGTGATCGCAAGCTCTTCCTCCGCGAACACCTTCTCGGCTTCGGCCCGAATCTGGTCTTCGATGCCGAGGCGCATGAACTCTTCGTCCGACAGCGGATCGAACAGCACGAGCGCTCCGGTGGTCTTGGCGTCGGGGGACACGACGTTGCCAACGGCGAGAGGATTGTCGTACACGCGTTTTCGGAACGCGGCGGCGCTCTCGGCATCCGTCGGGAGCTCGCGCATGAGCCGACCGACCTCGACGCCGAAGTCGTTGGCTTCGACGCCTTTCATCGTCGTCAGGCTGAGCACCTCTCGCACGGATTCGATCTCGGCGAGTGCCGTCGAGAGTCGGTCGATGCGCGCGAGGGTCTCGGGAGCGAAAACGTCGTCTGCGAAGATCCCGACGACGGTCGCCTCCTCGCTGCCGAATTCTTCGACGACCTGGTCGTAGTAGAGGCGCTCGGGGTCGGAGGTCGGAAGGAGGTTCTCGATCGCGCTGTCTACGCGAACCTGTGCGGCAAACACGCCGAGGAAAACGGTGAGCGCGAGGATCACGCCGATCGTGCTCTTCGGGTGTTTGATCGGGAACTGAAGAAATCGGATCAACGGAGGCTGAGACAAATCACGGCATCCGTCGCGGGTTCAAGTAGGGGCCAGGGGCCGAGGGCACCGAAACCGCGAACCGATAGCCCGGAGTATTGCGCCAGTGGCTTATCCCATCGGTCCGCCCGTGCTCCAACCGTCCTCGGGAGGAGGAGGACGCGATGGAGCTCAGAAATCACTTGAACCGGATCCTGTTCGAACGCGGGCTCGCCGAGGGCGAGTTGGCGTCCGTCTGTAGGCTCGATCAGGGACACCTGAACCGCATCAAGAACGGACGCGTGAAGCCGAGCCTCGTGACCGCGCTGCGGATCGGCAATGCCCTGGGCATGCCCGTGAACCGGATCTTCTATCTGGAGGGCTTCGAGGGCATGGATGCACCGGCGCCGCCACGAGCGAATGCACGCGCGGAGCGAGAGGCGTACGCGGCTTCGGCGCGTCGCACCGTGGCGGCGCGGTCCTCCCGCGCGTGATCCGGTCAGCCGATCTCAGACGCGCAGCCGGTCCCGCCGCTTGTTGCGCGAGCTGCGGCCGAGAATGGCGCCGACGATCATCCCGATCACGAGGATGGACGCGCCCGTGACCCATTCGCGCCAACGTACGAGCGACCGCAGCTCGTGGTTCTCGGTCGTGAGCTGCGCGATGCGCTCGCGCTGCTCCGTGTCGCTCGATTCGAACGAACGGTTCTCGGAGAGGAGTCGCTCCGCTTCGTCCTCTGTTTTCTCGAGGCGTTCGCGCAGTGTCCGCGCCTCCGTCTCGAGTTGCTCGAGCCGCACCGCGGGCGGCGGGTCGCTGGACAAGTACCCGCCGGGGATCCAGCCCTGGCGGCCGTCCTGGAGCTTGACGTGCGTCCAGCCGTTCTCGCGGCCGAGCACGGTCACGGGTTGGTGGCTCGAGACCGAGCCGATGATCTTGTACTCGGTGCTCGCTCCACGGCGGAGGTTCAGCTTGACCTCGCCGCTGATCCAGGAGTCCCCCGCGGACGCCTGGCCCGCTGCCGGGTCCGGCGTGACCAGCCCGCTTGCCAGCAGCGGGCCGAGAATCAAGACGCCGGCGAGGATGCCAGTCGTGGATCTGCTTCCGCTTCGAGCCACGGAGAGTCAGTATTGCCGGAATTCCGAATAGGACAAGAGGACTGGATTCCGGTTTGCCCACCTGCCAAGACTGTCTTGGACCGGCCTTCGGACAAAGGAAGATTCCCATGCACGTCGACGATTACATCCTCTTCATCACCGGAATGGTGGTCTTCGGAGTTGCGCTGGCCGGAGTGTGGGCGCTTCTGGGCCGGATGCACACCGAAGACTGAGCCCGAGCCCCCGCGGCTTCCGCTCAGGTCCGCTCGAGCAGCCTGAAAGTGAACGGGTACTCGTTGCGCTCGTCTGCCAGGTGCTCTTCGCGAGACGTCTCGCGCCACGCCCCGGCCTCCAGCTCCGGGAAGTACACGTCCCCGTCTGCCGCCGCGTCGACGCTCGTCAAGTATATTCGATTCGCCTTCGGCAGGGCTTGCTCGTAGACGCCGGCACCGCCGATGATGAACGCCTCGGTCTCGCTGGCGTCTCGCGCCAGATCGAGCCCGCTTTCGAGATCCGCGACGACTTTGCAGCCCCCTGCCGCGTAGGCCCTGTCGCGGGAGAGGACGATGTTCGTTCGCTCCGGCAGCGGCTTGCCGATGGACTCGTGGGTCTTGCGTCCCATGATCACGTGGTGGCCGGTCGTGAGCTGGCGGAACCGCTTCAGGTCCGCCGGGAGTCGCCAGGGGAGCTCTCCCTCGCGCCCGATGACCCGGTTCGTCGCCATCGCGACGATCAACGAGACGGTCATACCGCGACCGGTGCCGCGATGTGCGGGTGTGGATCGTAGCCGACCAACTCGAAGTCGCCGATCTCGAAATCGAAGATCGATTTCCTGGAATTGAGAAGGTTCATCCTCGGGAGCGGTCGGCACTCTCGGGTGAGTTGAAGCCGCGCCTGATCGAGGTGGTTCGAGTAGAGGTGGGCGTCGCCGAACGTGTGCACGAAATCGCCGAGCCCGAGCCCCGTGACGGCCGCGATCATCTGGGTCAGGAGCGCGTACGAGGCGATATTGAACGGCACGCCGAGGAAGACATCGGCGCTGCGCTGGTACAGCTGACACGAGAGCTTTCGCTCGGCGACGTAGAACTGGAACAGGCAGTGGCACGGCGGGAGCGCCATCTGCTCCACGTCGGCCACGTTCCAGGCGCTGACGATCAGGCGCCGGGAGTCGGGATTTCGTCCCAGCTCCTCCACCAACCAATGGATTTGGTCGATCGTGCCGCCGTCCCGCGCGGGCCAGGAGCGCCATTGGTGGCCGTATACCGGGCCCAGATCGCCGTTCTCGTCCGCCCATTCATCCCAGATTTTCACGCCATTTCGCTGTAAATACGCCACGTTGGTGTCCCCGGCCAGAAACCACAGCAATTCGTGAATGATGGATTTCAGGTGGAGTTTTTTCGTGGTGAGGCAGGGAAATCCTTCCTCGAGGTCGAATCGCATTTGATGGCCGAAAACGCTCAAAGTTCCAGTGCCGGTGCGGTCTTCCTTGGCCACTCCCTCGGTCAAGATGCGGTCGATCAACTTGTGGTACTGGCGCATTGGCGTAAGATACACCGCAAGCAGGGCGTCCTTCCACCGAACGTCTACCCGACGATCGGGGGGGAGCTGGGGCTTGTTCGGTCTCCGGCCGAACGGTAGGGGTGGTGCCCAGAGAAGAAGCACACCCTGCGCGTGGCCCCGGAGCCCGCGAGACGCGAATTACGGTTGTGTGGATACCCCGCGCTGAGGAGGCACAGGGGTTGCTTTGATGAGAGGGGAAGGGGAGGCAAACCGGTAGCCGCCGGTGCGTCGGCCCGTTTCTTATCGCGTGCAGTCCAATGAGGAGGAACTAATGATGGAAAGCAAGAAGTTTGTGCGCAGGAGTATGGCTGCCTTGGTGGCGTTGGGAATGGCGGCTTCGCCCGCTCTCGCAGATGAGATCGAAGCCGAAGAGGTAATCGTCGGCGAAGAGATCGTCGCTCCGCCGGCTCAGCCGTGCCCGGAGTGCGCGGTGAATAACGGTTCGGTGTCGGTCGCAATCGGCAACGACGTCACGAACGCGTACTTCTTCCGCGGCATTCTGCAGGAGAAGAACGGTCTGATCTGGCAGCCTTGGGGCGAAGTCAGCTTCGGCCTCTACCAGGCGGCCAACGACAATGAGGTGGTCTCCGACGTCTCGCTGACGGTCGGAACGTGGAACTCGATTCACACCGACCAGACGGGCACCCGGGACGACGGGCGTGGCCCCGGCAACTGGTACGAGTCGGACGTCTACGCAGGCGTGGGCGTAGGCCTGAACAATGGCCTCAGCGCCGGCGTCACGTACATCGCCTACATGTCGCCGAACAACGCCGTCATCCGAAACAACACGGCGAGCTTCGGCACGGTCCAGGAAATCGACCTCGACGTGTCGTACGACGACTCGGGCCTCTACAGCGGAGAGCTGCAGAACCTCGGGTTCTCGGTCAGCCCGTACCTCCTGTGGGCCTTCGAGCTCGACAAGACTCGCTTCGGCAAGGATGAGGGCATCTACATGGAGGCCGGGATCGAGCCGTCGGTCACCGTCATGGGCGAGACCGATTACCCGCTCACGGTCGGCGTGCCGATGACTCTCGGCATGTCGCTGGACAACTACTACCTGCCCGTCGACCGTCCGAACGGGAGCAACCCGGGTGACGACTGGTTCGGCTTTGCTTCCGTCGGTATCGGCGTGGGCGTGCCGCTTGCCTTCATCCCACCTCGCCTCGGTTCGTTCACCGCGGGCGTCTCGGGTGAGTGGCTTGCACTCGGCAGCAACATGCAGGACATCAACCACGGCACCACGAAGCAGCCGCCTGAAGGTCGCTTCGGTGAGTGGATCGGTGTTGCCAGCGTGAACTGGGCGTACTGATCGCCTGAGTTCTCAGGAATCGTTCGATAGCCGGCGCTTCGGCGTTTGGTGTCGAACCGCCTACATCGACGGCCGGGGAGGGGTGTACTTTTGCCTCTTCCCGGCCGTTTCTGTTTTCAGCACTTCGCCCGATCGGCCGAAGAGACTAGGGCGTGTCGCTGCCAGGAAGGTTCTTGGACCTTCCAAGCCCAGCAGCGGCTCGAGAATAGTTCTTGAGTCCACTCGAACGTTCGTCCTAGGAATCTTAGGCGATGGTGAGCCTGCGGGGGGTGATCGTGGCACTGGTGGCTGCGCTTCTCGCGGCGCCGGACGCGAGCGCCCGGACCGGTCTACTGGACCGCGAGTTCGGGAGGCGAGGGCTCGTGCGCACGGACTTCGGTCCGGGCTCCGATGCGGCCGCCGCAGCCGTCCTGCAACCCGATGGCCGCATCCTGGTCGCCGGGCACGCGCGGCGGGCCGGCGGCTCGGAGGTGGCTCTCGCCCGGTTTTCGCCCGCGGGAGCCCTCGATCCGACCTTCGGCCGTGGCGGAAGGGTGTGGGGTCGCTCCGGGCATGACGAGGCGGCCGCGGCCGTCGCTCTGACGCCGGAAGCGGGCATCCTGGTGGCCGGTTCCACCCGAGCGTCGCGCAGCCGACGGGCGCTCCTCGTGGCGCGATACACGCCCGATGGCGCCCTTGACCCCGCGTTCGGAGAGGGGGGACGGGTCATCCTCGAGATCGGCGAGCACACCGCCCAGGGGCGGGCCGTGGTCGTGTCCGAAGACGGGTCCGCCTACGTCGCCGGATCGTACGGGACGGGCCGTCGAGAGCAGTTCCTCATCGTGCGCTTGGATCCGGCCGGGCGGCTCGACCCGCGGTTCGGCGAGGGGGGCGTCGTGCGGTTGGAGGTCGAGGCGGGGGGCGGCGGCGCCTTCGCGGCCTCCTTGCTGGAAGACGGCCGCATCGTGCTGGCCGGCCGCGCCGGGCGCGACCTGGCGGTCGTCCGTCTCGACGGCGACGGCCGGCCGGACGGCGGCTTCGCCGACCACGGCGTCGCCCGGATCGACGTCGAGGGTGGGTTCGAGATCGGCCGCGCGGTTGCCGTGCAGCCCGACGGCCGGATCCTCGTCGCCGGGACGACGTCGCGTCGCTCGGGCTCCGACTTCGTCCTCGCCCGGCTCACCGACGATGGCGAGCTCGATCCGAAGTTCGGCGAGGGAGGCGTTCGAAGGACCGACTTCGGCGGCATCGAAACCGGGCACGCGATCGCTCTCCTGCCCGGCGGAACGATCATCGTCGGTGGACGAGCCGTCACGGGCGAAGACGGGGCGGATCTCGCGCTCGCGGCCTATCGCCCGGACGGAAGCCTGGAGCCGTCGTTCGGTCGCCAGGGGCGCGTACGGACCGATCTGCAGAGTGCCGGCGATGGCGTGCTCGCCCTCGTCGCACAGCCCGACGGTCGATTGGTGGCCGCGGGAGTGCGCGGGGCCGGCCTCAGCGGCGAGATGGCTCTCGTGCGCTACCACGATGCTCCGGCAGAGTGCGGCGACGGCTACGCCGAAGGGAGCGAGGCGTGTGATGAGGGGGACGCGAACGGCGCCCCGAGTTCGTGCTGCTCGGCGACCTGCGAACTTCGACCCGCGACGCATTCCTGTCGCCCGGCGGCGGGCCTCTGCGACGTCGCGGAGTCGTGCACCGGCGCCACGCCGACGTGTCCGGCCGACGAGATTCGTCCGGCCGACTTCGCTTGTCGGCCGACGGCGGGTTGGTGCGACCTTTCCGAAGTCTGCTCTGGCGTGTCCAAGCGGTGTCCGGCCGACCGCGTGCGCGGAAGCGATGCCGTCTGTCGCGCGGCGGTCGGCGCGTGCGACGCGGCCGAGAGCTGCGACGGGGAGACGCCGCAGTGCCCCGCCGACGAGAAGAGCACCGACGTCTGTCGACCGGCGGATGGGGACTGCGATGTTCCCGAGACGTGCGACGGTGTGAGCGATCACTGCCCCGGCGACCGGCTGCAGGAGAACGGTAACGCCTGCTACGACCGCAACCCGTGCACCGTCGACGAGGTGTGTCACGAGGGCAAGTGCATCGGGGGCACGTTCGAGCCGTTCAAGTGTGCGGCGATGGTGTGTCGGAAGTGGAAGGCGAAGCCGAAGCCCGAAGTCGAACAACCCGAGGCAACCCTGGTCCGACACGTTCGTGATGGCTTCGAAGACGGCGCGCTCAAGTTCAAGAGCTTGAACAAGACGTTCTTGTGCTCTCGAGCGAGTCTGAACGGTGAGACGTGGTCGGAGCTGTCCAGCGCGGACGATCCGGTGTTCGCGGAGGCGCCGCCGAAGCATCGCGCATCGGTTTTGGTGACCTACGAAGGAAGCGCGCCGATCTCGGGGCTCATCGTGAGCGACCGCTTTGGGCGCCGGCCGGTGAGTATCGCCAGGCGGCGGGAGCGGAAATTGTCCATGCCCGCCCGAGTCGACGACGGCTCCGCTTCGGCGGCTCCGCTCTTCGGAGAGCGACGGAAGTGCTACGTCGTCGAAGGGCAGAGAAGTGTCGGGATCCGGGGGATGCCGCTGTGGCTCGGCGAGGATTCCCTGTTGTTCGATGTAAAGAAGCTGAAGCAAGTCTGCGTTCCGGCCGAAGTCGACGACGTGCCGTCGGACAGCGTCACTGCCGTCGCGTGCTACAGCGCAGAGCGCTCGCGGGGGGAGAGTCCGCCGGTGAGAGGCGAGGCCGTCGATGTCGTGACGGAGCAGGGGCACCAGTGGACACTCACCGAAGGCGATCGGGAGTACGTTTGCGTGCCCGCCACGGTGGAGCCGCTGCAGCGCGATCTCGAGACGGCGCTCTCCGACTGACCGTTGCGCGTCTGCGCGGGAGCGCTAGACACCGAGCGTGACCGGAGAGGAGATCGGGGAGCGGCTCGCGCCGCTCCTGGCGGAGGCATGCGACGCGCAGCGCGCGACGATCGACGAGATTCGCACGTTGACCGGCGGAGCCGCGAGAGAAGCGTGGCGTCTCGACGTGTCGTTGGAGCGCGCGGGCGTCGAGCGCGAGAAGCGAACGTTCGTGGCTCTTCTGTTCCGGCCGGGCGGACAGGGCTCGTTCTCGGGCGCCCAAGAGGCCACTCTCCTGCGCGCCGCCGCGGCCGCCGGGGTTCCGGTCGCGAATGTCGTGTGCGCGGGCGAGGAAGAACTCGGTCGGCAGTTCTACGTGATGGAGTTCGTCTCCGGCGAGACGATCGGTCGTCGTCTCGTCCGTGACGAGCGCTTCGCGTCCGTGCGCGAGAGCCTTCCCGCCCAGATGGGCGATGCTCTCGCGGCGATCCACCGCGTCCCCGTGCACGGCGGCGACCTGGGATTCCTCCCGCGCCCGAAGAAGGGCAAGGCGGTGGCGCGTTCCGCGCTCGACGACCTGATTCAGATCTACCGAGCCGTCGCGGTCGATCCGCATCCCGCATTCGAGCTCGCGATCCGCTGGCTGGGGCAGCACCTCCCCGAGACGGGCGACACGACGCTCGTGCACGGCGACTTTCGCGTCGGGAACGTCATGGTGGACGAGAACGACGGACTGCGGGCGGTTCTCGACTGGGAGCTCGCCCACATCGGCGACCCGATCCAGGACCTCGGCTGGGTCTGCGTCCGGTCGTGGCGGTTCGGGCAGGATCACCTCACCTGTGGCGGCGTCGGTCGCCGGGAGGATCTCGTGGCGGCGTACGAGAAGGCGAGTGGGCGTGCCGTCGATCTCGACGCTCTTCGGTTTTGGGAGATCTTCGGCAATCTCAACTGGGGCGTTATCACACTCATGCAGGTGCGGCCGTTCCTCGATCGAACCTACCCGAGCCTCGAGCTCGCCAGCATCGGCCGGCGTGCGGCCGAGACCGAATGGGAATTGCTGAACCTTCTCGAAGGAAAGGCCTACTGACATGCACGACCGGCCCGACATTCCCGAGTTGCTCGATGCGGTGCAGAAGTTCCTCGACGACGAGATCGTGCCGGCGACGAAAGGGCGCAAGCAGTTCCTCGCGCGCGTCGCTGCGAATTGCATCCGCATGGTGGACCGAGAGCTTCGAGCGGAGTCGAAGCACTTCGACGGGGCATGGGCGGGCTTGAACGAGCTCGTCGGAGAGGCACCCGTGCCCGATGACCGAGACGCGCGGGGGCACTCCGTCACCGAACGACTCGAAGCGCTTTGCGAGCGGATTCGGGCTG
>JAULKQ010030076.1:0-30961 GCA_032356285.1 Smithsoniella earleae | reverse complement strand
TTACCCTGGTAAAAGTAAAAGAAGCTTTACCTGTACCCCTTTCACCGAAGGTGACAATGAAGGGAGTTTTAAGGCCAAACAATGAAGAGAATTTGGAAGGAAGAAGCTTCACCAATTTTGGAGGACAATGCAAGGAAACAAGCTTTAGCATTTTACTTTTGCAAGGTAAAGCTTTAGCTTTAGCAAGAATAGAGAAAGTCTTATCATTAAAGCTTCTCCTTGCTTTAGCAAGGAAAAAGCTTGTTTTTTCCTAAAATGTAAAAACAAGGGGATCTGGGAAAAAACGGTTAATTTCAATTAATAAACCAGCTAAAAATGTAAACCATATTAATGCAACCACAGGTGCAGTTGAAAGATATGTTGTAAAATCCTTCATTTTATTTCTTCCTTTTTTTAATTTAATTAATGTTTTCTATAATATATGATAATTCTAAAAAAATAAAGAAGGTAATGTTTTTTGTAAATAATTACAAAAAACATTACCTTCTTTATTTTTAAATCAATTTCAAAATAATTTTAAATAAAAATTACTTGCATTATAATTTTTAACAATGTAAATTCTATATATGCATGATTACGGGATGTAGCGCAGTTTGGTAGCGCTCCTGTTTTGGGAACAGGAGGTCGCAGGTTCGAATCCTGTCATCCCGACTCTATTTTAATTATTTATAAACGCCCTTAGTTCAGTTGGTAGAACGCAGGTTTCCAAAACCTGATGTCGTGGGTTCAAGTCCTACAGGGCGTGAATAAAAGTATTTAATTTATAAATTTTTTAAAAATTTATAAATTAAATTATTAAAAAATTTATAAATGTCTTAAAAATCCTATCTCTAAAATTTGACTATCTTTTTATTTTTTTCTATAAAAAAATAAAAAGATAGTTTTTAATTTCAAATATAAAATATGCATACAGTTTGTAACCTTAAATAGAGAAAAACTAAGTACACAAGATTTTTAATAGAATAACAATCCTAATTATGGAAAAGTTAAAAAAAAAACACCCCTGACCTTTCAAGTATGATATTTCAATTTTGTGTTTTTCATTCTTACCATTACAGTAAAAGCTTCTTATCTCCAAAGGAGAACACGTACGTGAGCCTTTAGGATGCCTTTACCCTTGTATAAAACTTTTTCAAAGGTGGCACCTGCGTAAGTCTTTACTAAAACTGATAAAGCTTTTCTCCGAAGCAGACAAAAGCAAGGAAAACACAAATGCTTTTGTTCACCTATGTGAGTAGCAAAGCAAAATACCAGTTTTGAAGCTTTTCTCCGAAGGAGAGAACTGGTAAAACTTTTCTCCGAAGGAAACAAGTGTGTAATCCTTCTTTTTTTTTTTCAAAAAAACTAAGTTGTAAAAATAAAAAGCTTTAACCACGTAAAGGTTGGCTTTTATTAATAAAAGGTAATAAACCCATCATTCTTGCATTTTTTATAGCTTTTGCCATATATCTTTGTTGTTTTGCAGTTAACCCACTAACACGCCTTGGCAAAATTTTACCCTCTCCTGTTATAAATTTTCGTAATAAAGCAACGTTTTTATAATCAATAGTTCCTTGAAAAACTGGGAAATTTATTTTTGATTTTCTATTAATTATTGGAATTATACGTTGCGTTGCAACTGATTTTGATTTTGAAAATCGATTTGAAAACGCCATAACTATTCTGATAAATTTAAAAATAAAATTATAAATTCTAAACAATTTTTACTAATTTCACAAAATTTTAACTTTATAAATTTTTTTAATAATGTTTGTGTTAAAAATTTATTTAAAAATTAGAACGAAAAAATTAAAATTAAAGGTACAATACCATTATTTTTATTTGTAGCTCTTTGTTTTTAAAAAACAAATACTAACCCTTAAAAATAAAACGGTGAAGCGACCTAAGTGCTATTTCGGTACAAAATTGGTGAAGCTTTGAAAAATGAAGGGCTACAAAAGTTTTACCAGTTTTAGCAGCAGTTCTTAAATTTTACTTTTCCCTTCTGTTCTTCTAAAAGCAAAAAAGAAGAGGAGATGGTAAAGCTTTAAAAAAGAAAGAAGGTGAAGCCTTGGTAAAGCTTTCAGCTTTAAAAATAAAAGAAAGATGTTCATTGAACATTGTAAGCCTTTTGTTCACATTTGTGAGTAGCTTTACCAGTTTTGTATGTCTTTTATTTTGGTCAATTTTATTTTTATGTTGCTAAATTTAAATAAAATAATTGAAATTAAAAAATAAAAAATTTTTTAAACTAGATTTTGTACTAATTGTGTAAAAGCTTCTTGATCACGAAGAGCTAATTGAGATAAAATTTTACGATTTAAAAAAATATTAGATTTCTTTAAACCAAAAATGAATTCACTATAACTTATCCCGTAATTTCGAATTGCAGCGTTCATACGAGTAATCCATAAACTTCGAAATTCTCTTTTTCGTTGATTACGGTCTCGATAAGAAAACTTTAATGCTTTCATTTTTTGTTGATTAGCTGTTCTAAATAAAACAGATGACGATCCGCGATATCCTTCCGATAATTTTAATACTTTTTGTCGTCTTTTTCTAGCAATATTACCACGTTTTACTCGAGTCATTTGTATTTTTTCTAAATAATATAAAATTCAAAAGATAATTTTATTAATTTATTGAATAAAATTATCTTTTAATAGTTTAATAGATTAATTTAGAGAAAGCAAAAAATAATTTTTAAATAATTTTTTTAAAAAAATAGTAATGGTGAAGCTTTTAAAGCCCTTGCCTGCACTGCTACGCTGCCCTTGCATACAAAACTGGTAAAGCTTTAAAGGGCTACAATAAACTGGCAAAGCTTTGAAAAAGGTATTTTATTTTGCCAGCGAAGCAGACCTACGTGAACAAAAGCCGAAAGAGCAAAGTTTTACTGCTTTTATTTTGCTTTACTAGTACTTTGTAAGAACTTTGAAACCTACGTGAACAAAAATGTAATAAAAATACTATATAAGTGTAAAAGATGAAATATAAAAAATGTTTTTTTTAGTGTTTTGTAATTGAAAGCTCTTGTCTCGTGCCTGCTTCTAAAGGTCTTTTCCTCCAAAATTGGTAAAACTTCTTCTTTCCTTTCACCGTAGGTGATAGGAAAGAGGAAGTTACTACGCTAAAAGGAGTTGCCTGCTTCGAAAGTGTACCTTCGGTACTATCACCTACTATCTCTTTTGGAGACAAAAGCTTTACCCGTAGCCCCGAAAGCTTTACCATCACCGTAGGTGATAGAAGCAACAAAAGCGGGCCTTTGGCACTACGGTAATGGTGCCGAAGGTCGCTTTCGTAGCAACAAAAGCGGGCCTTTAACACTACGGTGATGGCTGCGTCCTCCTATCCTCCTACCACCTACGGTGCAGCACTTTCTTTCACCTGGAGGTGATGCAAGACCAAAGGTGACAATGAGGGGAATTTTAAGGCATTCGCAGGCACAAAAGCTTTACAAATTTTGAAGGAGCCCTTAAAACGCTTTACTAGTTTTGCTCTACCATCTTTGCTTTGATCTTTTAGCAGGATACTAACATTTAAAAACTTTACCAATTTTGTACAACACCAGTTTTGTTTTACTTTTGCTGGTCCTACGGTAAAGCTTTAGCAAGGAGATAAATTTTACCAGTAAAGCAAAATAATAGCAGTAAAACTTTACTCCTTCCTTAAAAATAAAGCAAAGCTTTTGTCTCCAAAGGAGAAAGTAGCCCGAAGTATGGGGGGGATTTTGAACGAACAAGCAGTTAGAAAAAAAAACCCTTGCATACTTAGAGCTACGTAAAGATATATCCATTAAAATGGTAAAGCTTTTGTAAAATTTAAATTATTAATATTAATAATTTTGATACTATTTTACCCCCAGGGGAATTCGAATCCCCGTTTCCTCCGTGAAAGGGAGATGTCCTAGGCCTCTAGACGATGGGGGCTTATTTATAAAAGAAATAGTACTAGGTATAGAATAATCTGATTTTTTATATTTGTCAATTAATATTTGTACGAATTGAATAAATTAAAAAATTTAGTTTATACTTTCAAAGAGTTGCCACCCTCCTTCTTTTTTACTTTTGAAAAAAGATTGTTTATTAAAAAAAAATTTATAAAGAAAAAAAACTGACTATTAAGCATACTAAAATTTATAAAAGTAAAGACTAGATGGTAAAGCTTTTGTTAAATTAAATTTTTTATTTATAGCGGGAGCAGGATTCGAACCTACGACCTCAAGATTATGAGCCTTGCGAGCTACCAGGCTGCTCTATCCCGCAATAAATACTACTAATATTATCATAAATATTTAATTATAATTCAATAACTTATACAAAACCTTTTCTACTTAAAAAATTTTGGGTTGCTTGTATTCTTCAAAAGAGAAGCAAATCGAACAAAACTAAAATTTTATATTGTAGCTTTGTTTTTTATCAAAAAAGTAAAAGCCATAAGGATCGACTTTTTTTTGTAAAGAACTACTTCGCTGCAAAAGAGTTAGTGAGTGAAAGAAAGGGTAAAGCTTTTGTAGCAGTTTTATTTAAATCTAAATGGTAAAGCTATCACTTACGTGAAAGCGAAGCCAACCGAAGGAAAAAACCTACGTGAATAAAAGTAAAAACTATTGTATATGTTTTTTTTTGAAGGACTGCACTGCTCCTAAAACTGGTAAAGCTTTTAAAGCCCTTGCATACATTTCACTTTACTGGTGTTTTACTTTGCTTGTCTCCTTGCTATTAAATTGGTAAAGCTTTGAAAGACTGAGAGCTTTAGCCTTTTCGTTAGAGTTGCTATGCATAAGGAGTAAAGTTTTACTGTTCCTATTTTGCTTTACTGGTAAAGCTTTGTAAAAACTTTTCTTTCACGTAGGTATTGCTACGCATAAGAAGCAATCTATTTTACTTTGGAGGGTAAAGCTTTCAAGACGTGAACAAAAGAGCCTGCTTTTTACTTCTTTTTTTACTTTTGAAGGACAGTTTTTAGTTTGTTTTTTCTTGTAAATAAAAACGAGCTTTGCAAATGGTGAAACTTTGAAAGGGGAAAACTTTCGCTTTTGTAAAAGTATATGCAAAATTTTATCTTTTACCAACTTGCTTTTGTTACTCCAGGTAAAAGGCATTCATGAGCCATTTCACGTAAAACATGTCTTGATAAACCAAAATCACGAAAAAATCCTTTTGGGCGCCCAGTAATTAAACAACGATTATGAAGTCTTACTTTTGAGCTATTTCGAGGTAAATTTTGTAATTCTCGATGAAAATTTAATTTTTGTTCTAAAGAACTTGCTGTTCTAATATTTTCTTTTAAAATTAATCTTTTTTCTAAATATTTAGTTACTAAATGTTGACGTTTTTTTTCACGTTCAAGCATACTTTTCTTTGCCATAAAATTTTTCCCTAATGTTAAAATTTTTTATACTTTTTCTCTACAAAAGTTTTACCTTTTACTTTAAACAAATTTATGCTGAAAGCTTTAAAAAGAAAAATAAATGTATACATTTTATAGTACAATTAAAAAAAAAAAATTACAACTAAATTTTTTTACTAAAATTAGGGCAATAGGGGTGTCTGTATAATTTTTTGATTTTATAAACATTTAATTTGTAAAAAAAACTTCTTCTTATATTTGGATCATTAGAACTCTTGTGTTTCATTTTAATAGTTTTATATTATCAAATAGCCTATAAACTGAGATAATAAAAGTTTTTTTATTTTTCTAAAAATGGTATTTTGCTTTAGAAAGCTTTTCTTTCTTCTTTAAAAATAGTAAAGCTTTGTTTTAAAGCTTTACCAATTTTGAACAAAGAAGCAGTTCTTTTTCAAAGCTCTCCTCCGGCACAAAAGAAAACGTCCTAAAACTGCTAAAGCTTTGTATTTTATTTTTGTAGCTTTAGCAGTTATATTTTAGCGCCGCCCTTTTGTATGCAAGGGCTGCTTCGCTGGTAACCGTTGTTTATTCAAAAAAGGTAAAGTCAAAAAAATAAATATTACAGCTTTGGGTTATACTGTAAAAAGCTCTAAAAAGTAAGCAGTTTTTACTTTTATAAAAAAAAAATACTCACTAATCTTGTACTGTTTTTGTTTTTATTAATAAAAACAAAAACAGTATTATAAATTTATAAAGAAGACCCTAAACCAACGTAAGATCCATAAAAAAAGATAGCTAGCAAACCAATTGCTGCAAGACCTACAACTGTACCCACAAGCCATAATGGGATACGTCCAGTAGTTCCAGTATTAGACATTGAAAAAATTTCCTAAAATATAAAATTTTCAATATATTAAAACAAATAAAAATTAATTTTTATTTGTTTTTTATTTTGAAATATTTCAATAAAAATTTACTAAAAATAAAAAAGTTACTTTTTAATTAAAAATATAACTAGAAAATAATACTGCTAAAACGAAGATTAATAATAATCCCCAATAAAGACTAGTACGGTTTAATTCAACATTTTGTTTGTTGGGATTAGGTTTAGCCATAGTTGCTCCCCGGAGAAACTTTTTAACGCTGAATAAATTGCATAGCTGTAATAGAACCTAAAAAGAAAACAGTAGGTACAGCTAAAGCATGAACAGCAAGCCAACGTACAGTAAATATCGGATAAGTATATGATGATTTTTTTGTAGTCATATTCAATAGTGACTAATAAACTTTAATTTACTTGAGATAATTGTTTAACTTGCTCTAACGCATTAAAGCGATCAGTAATAAGTGGAGCTTCTTGACGATCCTCTGTGAAATATTCATTAGGTCGAGGACTACCAAATACGTCATATGCAAGGCCTGTACTTACAAAAAGCCAACCTGCAATAAATAATGAAGGTATAGTAATACTATGAATTACCCAGTATCGAATACTAGTTAAAATATCAGAAAAAGGTCGTTCTCCTGTAGAACCAGACATTTTAAACTCCTTTTATCCAATTACCCTTGATTACAAAATTGTTAATTATCAAGGATAAAATTAAAATTTAAAAATTAATTTTAGAATTTTAAAGCTTTTTAAACCGAATGACTTAATATTTCTTGCTACTTGAGGGATGTCTTGTCAAAAAAATATAAAGAAAGAGTTGAAAGAGCATATTTATATTTTCTTGAATAAAAATACCCGTAGCCCCAGCGATAATACTTTCGCAAGACCTTCGGTGACAATGTCAGGGAAAAGGTAGAAATAAACTTCTGTCCTTTTTTGTTCACATAGGTGATAGCTTTAAGAAGCTGCCTTCAAAAATGGTAAGGTAAAGCTTGAAAACAAAGCTTTACCAATTTGGTTTTGTTCACATTCGTGAGTAACTTTACCAATTTTGAAGGAATTTTTTCTTTAAAGCTTTCAGCTTTAAGTATGTAATGTTTAGTAAAATGAGTATTTTAAATAGTACATACCCCAAGCTAGGATCATAAAGAAGCAAAAGGTTAAAAAATAAAAAAACTAAAATTTACAAAAGTTTATGAAATTCGAAGTTTTCTTCGATTTTATGTAGTATATACTTTCTAGAAGAAGAAAATCAAGTTTTACAAAAAGTGTCAAAAGTTTTTTAGGCGAACGACGGGGTTCGAACCCGCGAGTAGTGGAGTCACAATCCACTGCCTTACCACTTGGCTACATCCGCCCTTTAGTTATATTTTATCATTTGTTTAGTAAGATCGTCTAGAAAGTTTTATATGAAATAGTACTAATTTCTTTTTTATTTAATATAGATTTTTGAATATTAGTTGAAAACGAATACTATTTTAAATACAAAGCTTTACCAATTTAAAAGCGAAAGCTTAGCGTAGTAGCTTTTTTCCTTCTAAAATTCTCCTCATTGTCACCTTCGGTGAAAGGGCTACGGGTAAAGCTTTGAAAAAGAAGGAGTAGCCTGCTTCGCTGGCAAAACACCATTTTACTTTAGAAAGCTTTTCTTTTTTCTTTAAAACTGCTAAAGCTTTGTTTCAAAGCTTTTGTCTCCAAAGGAGTTTTACTTTCGTAGCCCTTTTGTGCCTTGCTTTAGCAGGGAGAGCTTTACCAGTTTTGTATGAAGGAAATTTTGAAGGAGGGTAGAGTTACTCACGTACATAAACAAAAGAGAAGCACACTTCTTTTATTTATAAATAAAAGAAGCTTTACCTTCATAGTTTAGCTGCGTCGCGGATAAAAACGAATGCTAGTCTTTTACTTTTTTATGTTCATCAAAAAACAAAGGGCCTTTATTTTTATTCGCTATCAAAAAAGCATTCTTTGTTTTTTCTTTCTTTAAAAGAAAAAGTAAGTAGAAAAAAAGTAAAAAAGCTAGGTTCTGTTTAAATTTAAGACTTTTCTAAAAAAAGAAGAAAAACGAAGAAAAAAAATCATTTATAATATATAAAAATATATTGACAAAGATTTTTTTTATTATATTATAATTATTATATTAGTAAATCGTTTTTAAAGTTCTTCCCTTTATCGAAAAAACAGACTCGTACCATTTTTATGTTTTTTACTTACTTTTTCTTTTAAGGAAAGAAAAAACAAAAAATATTTTTTGATAAACTTTCATTTTTACTTTTACCAAACTGTAAAGTAAGGCTTTACTGCTTCTAAAAATAAAAAGGTTGCTACACTGATCCTCCGTTTTTAGTTTTACCAAAGTATGAAGGTAAAGCTTCTTTTATTTAGAAATAAAAAAATAAAGGAGTGTTTTTCTGTAGGAGAAGTTTTATAAAGTAGTATAAAATTATTTAAAAATTAGCAAAAGTCAAATGGTAAAGTTTGTTTCTAAAGGAAAAAACGTCCGTAAACAAAAGAGAAAGTAAAAAACAAAAAATAGAATTCTTTTACTTTAAAAGGGTTCAACTTATAAATCTAAAAAGCGGTTGTAGCTCAGTTGGTAGAGCGTGGTCCTTCCAAGTCCAATGTCGCGCGTTCGAATCGCGTCATCCGCTTTCTTACGTTAATTTTTCACAAAAAAATCAAAGTATCAATTTTAATACTTTTGTTTTTCACTGGGTTACCCGGGATTCGAACCCGGAACTAATCGGTTAAAAGCCGAGTACTCTACCGTTGAGTTAGTAACCCTATCACTATAAATATTACGTGGATTTTTTTTTTTTAGCAATAAGTGAAATACTGGTGATATTTTTCATTAAAGTATTTTTTTTGTTAAAAATTTAACTAAAAATGTAAAAAATTTGTGTATAATAGTAATCAAGAAGCACATATTAATTAAAATTAAATATTTTGTGCTTATTTAGACTTTAATAAAAATATTTATAAAGTTATTTTAGAATAAAATCTTATTTTAAAATAACTTTATAAAAATAAATTTAATTAAAATAAGCTGATTATTATTTATAGGTTTATTAATTTAAAATAAAATTATTGGTTTTTATAAATTTATTATATTTAGTTTTGTTCACATATGTGATTAGCTTTACCATATTTCATAGTTTTTACTCTTCTTTCTTAAAAGTTTTCCGTTTTAAAAATAAAACCGTGACCCTTTTGATCACGTCTTTCTCCTTTGGATTGCTTATGTTCACTTACGTGAAAAAAAAAGTTTGAAACTTCTTTTATCTTTAGGAGCAGTAAAACTTTACTCTTTATGCATAGTAACTCTAACGAGAAGGGTAAAGCTTTTGTAAAAAAGACAAAATATAAACTATGCTATATGTAGCTCAAAATATAAAAAGAAATACTTTTAGCTTTTCTTTTTTTATCCAAAAATAAGAGCAAAATTCAAAATTGTATACTACTTAGTTGATTATTCGACTATGTAGCTCCATTTTTTTGATAAAAGAAGAAAAGTAACTAGTTATTTTAAATAAAATTTATAAGTTTTTTAATTTTGATTTTTTCTTAAAGAAAAAAAGTATTTTATTTTTAGGAAATTCAATTTTTTATAAATTACCCTTTAAATTTAGGGATCTATACCAAAAAAATATTTTTAAATAAACCAAAGGTTATAATTTCTTAACTTTGGAGAAAAAAAAATTATGACATTTCTTTTTCAATTAACTCTTTTCGCATTAATTGCTTTATCTCTTCTATTAGTAGTAGGAGTTCCTGTTGTGTTTGCTTCTCCGAATGGATGGACAGAAAATAAAGGTACTGTTTTTTCAGGTTTAGGTTTATGGATTCTTTTAGTTTTTGCAGTAGGAATCTTAAATTCATTTGTAGTTTAATTTAAATTATTAAAAATTATGCCGGTTACTTTTTAATAAAAAGTAATAACTCCGGTTATTACTTTTTATTAAAAAAAAATATTAAAAAAAATGAAGAACTATAAATAACCCCTATTTCAGGAAAATATATACAGTTCTCAAAAAATAAAAATTTTTTATTGTCACTAAAATTTAATTTAGTTTTTTGTAAAGATTTTCTTTTTTTAATTATTCTTAAAAACAGATTTAAATTATAAAATTTTATTTTTTTGTTTATAAAGAATTTTATAATTTTTTGTAAAAATTTTTCTTGTAATGTTTTTGGTAGCTTTTTAAAAAAAAAAACATTTAAGACTAGAATGTTATTTTTTTTTAAAACAATATTTTTTTTTAATCTTTTTATTAAAAAATTAAAAAAAATTTGTTCTGAATTGGATATTTCGATAAATTGAAAAAACAAATTATCAATTTGTGGATTAAAAAAAAATCTTAATAACGGGAAAATTTGTTTTCGAATCCGATTTCTAAAAAAATTTATATCTTCATTACTTTTATCATTATATAGTGGTAATTTTAATGAACACGATAATACTTTAGTGTCAAACCTGTTTAAAGATAAAAAAGGACGAACAATTTTATATTTTTTACTAAAATAAAAAAATTTTAAATACTTTATATATTGGAATATATTATTTTTTTGATCTTTTTCACTAGTCGACAATAATGTTTGAGTTCTATTAAGTTTTTTTCTTAAAAAATTAGTTTTTTTTTTTTTTTTTAATTTTATAAAATTAAATTGTTTATGATAAAAAATTTTATATCGTTTTATTTTTTTAAAAAAATAAAACTTATTTAAAAAATAATAAAATTTTTTTTCAAATTGATTATTTAGAGTAATTTTAATTAAATACTTTTTTTTTAAAGTATTTCGTAATCGAAAAATGGGTCTAATTTTTACAAAACGATTTAATTTTGAAAAAAAGAAATTATTGTAATAAAAATTTTTTTTTTTTCCACTATAAAAAACTATTTTTAATGCTTTATAATTTAGTGTTTTTAAAAACACTAAATTATAAAATAAAGTAGTATTTTTAAAAGAATTAAATTGCCATTTTAAAGAAAGTAAACCTGCTGGACTAGATCCGCGAAAAAAATTAAAAACTAACGTTTCTAATCGATCATTTCCTGTATGTCCTGTTAAAATAATATTATATTGATAAAAAAACTTCATTCTTTTAAAACAATTTAAACGCCAATTTCTTGCTTTTTCTTCATTTATTATTTTTTTAGAAGGAATTGCAACTAAAAAAGGTAATTTAAACAAATAAAAAAATTTAAAAATATTTTTCTTTAAATAAAAAGATTCAATTTGCCATAAATGGTTACAATAAATAAAATTTAAGTGATAATTCCATTGATTTTTTAATTGATAAAAAACTAAAAATAAACAAAAAGAATCTTGCCCCCCTGAAAACCCTATTAAAATCTTTTGATCGGGGCTTAATAATTTTTTTTTTATTAAATTTTTATTAATTTTATTTATAAATAAAATAATTTTTTTTTTTGAATATATTTTCATAAAAAATTGATTAATTTGAAATACCCATTTAACTGATTATAATTTTTTATATTGAAAGCTTTTGTCTTTTTCAGAGAGACGCTTTACCAGTTTTAGAAGGAGCCAAAGCTTCACCTTCCTTCTTTAAAATTTTAAACTGGTCAAACTTTGTTTTAAAGCTTCACAAACTTTGAAGGAAAAAACAGTTCTTTTAGAGAAAAAACAAAGTTTTACCCTCCAGTTTGTGCCTTTTTAAAGTTTTACCCTCTGTGCCTTAAAATTCGTAAAGCTTTCGTAGGTGATGGTACCGAAGGTACGCTTCCTTTCACCGGAGGTGATGCAGGCAAGAGTAAAGGCTTTAAAAACAAGGCTGCTTTGCTGGCAAAGTAAAATACCAATGGTAAAGTTTTGAATTGGTAAAGCTTTATTTTATTTTACTGGATTGCTTCGCTAATCCTTTCGGAAGACCTTGCCTTAAAATTGGTAAAGCTTTTTCTCCTTGCCAGCAATACTACTTTAGAAGCTTTACATCTACGGTTATTCTTTGTCTGCATTTGAAGTTTTACCATCACCTCCGGTGAAAGGCAGGAGAAGCTTTACCAATTTTAAAGCAAAATACAAAATACTTTTATTGCTTGAAAGCTTTACCCTCCAAAATTGGCTGCTGCCTCCGAAGGAGGATGCCGGTTTTGAAATAAATTGCTTCCTCCAAAATTGATAAAGCTTCGAAATGAAGAACAGCAAATTGGCTACGAAAGACGACTTTCAAATACCTAAAACCCTACAAAAGCTTTACCATTTTCTTTATCCCTTAGGGAGACAAAGGGAATTTTGTAAAACAGCTATTTTCCTACTTTAGTAAGGAAATAAGCTTTACCATTTTACTTTCGCAGGATAAAGCTTTAGCTTTAGCAAGAAGAAGAAAGGTTTTGAGGAAAAGTAATTTTTTTGGGTTTCAAGATTCTTCTTTTTTCTTTAAGAAAAAAAAAGAGCTTTCCAAAACTCTGATTTATTTGCTATAGCTTAAAGTATTAAAACATTCTAAAAATTTTAGCAAGACTGAGACTCTCAAAGAAATTATTGATTTGTTTACATTTCGAAAACTTAATTAATATGCTTATTAAAATTAAAATGTGATGGAAGTTTATATTGAATGGAATGTAGTTAATCACCTTTAATACTTAAAAAGACAATATAAAATTAAATTTTAGAAAAATAAAAACTTTTATTTCTATTTACCAATTTGAATAGAAAATATGTAATTTGGGTTAATTCTAGGTTTAGATGAATAATTTATTTTTAAATTTAAAAATAATTTTAAGAAATGCTTTTGTTTTTTTATCAAAAAACAAAAGCGAAAAGTATTAAAAACCTTGCATACTTTGACTTTAGGCTATGATTTATTAAAAATAAATTATGAACATTGATCTTTTAAAGCTTTACCAGTTTTAAAGCAGGAGGTTGAAGCTTTGGCTGCCACGTTGAGCTTTAGAACTACTGCTTTTTTTTCTCAAAAAAAAAAAGAAAAAGTATATATATTTTAAATTTATAAAAAAATTGTATGGGCTTAAATATTTTAAAAATTATTGTATTTTTAAAAAATAGAGTATTATAAAATTAATATTAGAAAATTTTAATTAAAAAAATTTATAAAAAAATTGCCAGGAACCAGACTTGAACTGGTGACACGAGGATTTTCAGTCCTCTGCTCTACCAACTGAGCTATCCCGGCTTTTTATTCTTTACTCAGTATATCATAATTAGTATAATTTTTGCAACTAGTTTTTTTATAATTATGTTAAATTCAGTCCGATTAATTTTTGCTGTTCTAATAATTTTATTAATTGTTCCGCAAACTCCTACCGAAAATTTTTTGCTGCGAAAACTTCATGAAATGGGTATTTTTGCCAATTATAATGAAGCAAAATGGTTTTTAAATTTTTTTACTTGGTTTTCAATTTTCTTTTTTTTAATTTTAACATTTTTTTATACGTTACAAAATTAATCCATAAAAATGATAGAAAGAATTCATATTTAGAATTACAATATTGTTTCTAAGTAAATATCTTTAGCATATAAATCAGCTAAGAAAGTGCTAAGTAAAAAAAAGATTTTGTAAAAAACGTTAGATCCTGCTTCTTCCTTTTTCGTAGCCCTAAGTATGCAAGGGCAGCGTAGCAGTCAAAGCTTTTCCAATAAAGTAAAATGAAGCAAGGTAGAGCTACTTACGTATGTTTTCCGATAAGCCGCGAAAATAAAATAAAACTGGTAAAGCTTGTTTCCGAAGGAAAAAACATTCGTGAACAAAAGAAAAGTACTTTCTGCTTCAAAAGTTTTACCATCACCTCCGGTTTTACTTTTAAGGCAAGCAAAACGAAATGCAAATAAAAAATAAAAACAATTTGAAGCAAATAAACTTCTGGGGCGAAAGGATTCGAACCTCTGAATGGCGGGATCAAAACCCGCAGCCTTACCACTTGGCGACGCCCCATTATTTTTTATGTATAAACACTATTTATATATATCATTAATAGAAATACTTTGTCCATAATGTAAAATTGACATAAAAATTTTTATGTCAATTTTACATTTTTTTCTATTTATAAAGCTCGATTCCAAGGCGAATAGCCAGAATACCAGTAATTAACGCAGTAAAAAGTGCAATAAAAATTTGACTTTCAGATATTGGCATAAATTAAATTTATCCTATTTAAAAAAATTTAAATTTTAATTTTTTGCTTTTTAAATTTTTTAGTTGCTTTTTCTTTTTAAAAGTAAAAAAGAAGGAAGAAAAGTATTTTTATTTATAAATTTCCACCACGACTAGCTAATAAAACAATAACAATTGGGCCTGCTGCTAAGACAAAAAATAATGCAGCTAATTGAAAAATAATTTCTAAATTCATTTTAGAACTCCTAAAAAGTGACTAAAATTACATAATTTTTAAAAATTTCTATTTTTTTAAAATTAAACAAAGAGGAGCTTACAGCAATAATTAAAATAGAAAAATAGTGGCACCCTGAATAATACTCTTCCTTTCTTAAAACTAAAAAAGAAGGATAACTTCCTTTTAAAATAAAAGCGTAGCTTTTACAAAAGTAAAATAGTAATAGCAGCGTTAAAACTGAGAGCTTTTTTCCTTCTAAAATGGGTAAAGCTTTGTTTTATTTTTATTTGAACGCTTTACCATTTTTAAAAGAACTGCTTCTAAAACTGGTAAAGCTTTCAAAGACCTGCTTTGCTGACAAAATACGAGTTTTGTGCTTTGTCTTAAAAATAAAACCGGAGGTGATAGTAAAACTTATAAAGTATTGTCGCAGGCTTATGCATAGCAACTCCTTCGGATGAAAAGCTTCATTAGTTCATTTTTTGCAGCCAAAGTTTTACCAAAGTTTTACCAATAAAAAACTTTTTCTATTTTTTTTTCTACTTAAGAACTCAGTTTTTTTATAATTTTGTTTTTTCTTTATAAAACAAAGTAAAATTATAAAAAAATATTTAATTACTAATCTTCTTTTATAATATAAAGTTCAGTCACACGTATGATTCCGATGCAGAGTAAAAAAACATATCTCACAAAGCTATAATTATCTGAAATGAATAATTATGTTTTCAGTATTTACATTTTTAATTAATTATTTCAGTCATCGGTTATTAACAGCTAAGCCTAAGTATAACGAGATATTAATCAATGCCCTTTATTATTTATGAGTTCAAGTGCCTTTGCCTTACTAGCATTGTAACTAAAATTATGAATAAACTTTAAGGTATAGTATAAAAAGTAAAAAAATACGATGTAAAATTTTTAAAAGACAAATGGTAAAGCTTTTGTAAAATTTAATAAGTGAGATAAATGTTTTTATTTTTTAATCAAAAAAATATCAAAGGGTCTTATTTATTAATAGTACACTTCTTTCTAAAAATAAAAAAAGAAAGAGAAGCTTTAACACTTTTTTTATTAGGGAGTTTTTGTTTTTTTCTTAAAGAAAAAAACAAAAACTCCAATGGTAAAGATACTCACCTACGTGAACAAAAGTATAAAAAATTTATTTATTTTTTTACATTTTATCTAAAACTTACAGAAGCTTGCCAAACAAAAGCTAAAAGTAAAAATAAAACAGGAATTATTGGTAATACATCTACGATCGGATCAAAAGGTGCGTAAGCTTCAGGTAATTTAGCAAGTAGAATCATCATAACTGTTCTAGAATCCCTCCAATTTTATTAATGATAATAGTGATAAATAAAATTAATCACTTGAAGAAATTTTGATTAAATTCAAAGATGATATTTTTAATTAAATTAGTAATTAAAAAATAAATACTATTTTTAAATACTCTTTAATTAATAGCATTTAATAGTTTTTATTTATTTTAAAATAAAAACTGCTGATAAAATAAAGTATCAATCAATTTGTATTTTATCAAAATTTTTCTTTTTGACCTACTATTTTTAATTAAATAAAAATTAATATTTAAAAGATATTAATTTTTATTTATAATTAGTTATATTATTCATTAAAATTTTATTTAATTAAAGTTTTTCAAATAATTTAATTAAAAATTTTTTTATTTTTTATTTTAATTTTTTAATTAGAGAAGGTATTACTAAATAGGCAAAAGTTATTACGTTCTTAGTATTAGTAAATCCTAGAAACCTTAAAATAGGCTTTATATAGAAACCCATTTATACTTTGGACATGCTTTTAAAAATAAAACACACTTCAAGTTTTGTTTTTATTATTTAGGTTATATTATAAAAACATAAAAAACTTGAAGTTATCCTTCTTAGAGCTTTCTTTACCCTTGCTAACGCTAAAGCTTTACCCTGCAAAAGTAAAATGGTAAAGCTTCGGTAAAGATTCTTGTGCCTGCGATAATACTTTAAAAGCTTTACCATTACTTCCTTGAAAGCTGAAAGCTTTACCTTCCTTAGAAGCTTTGCCGATAACCTAGGGTGAAAGGGCTTTTGAAGCCCTTTCACCCTAGGTGATAGTAGCAGCCATCACCTACTATCTCCTTTGGAGACAAAAGCAAAGCTTTACCAATAAAAGTAAAATGGCAGGATTGCTTCTTTTCACCTACGTGAAAGAAAAGCTTTACCTATAACCCTTTCACCGAAGGTGGCAATGAAGGGAGTTTTAAAGGAAGGTACAAAACTGATGTTTTACTTTGCTTGTAAAGCTTTACCCTCCAAAAACAGAAAGCCTGCTTCTAAAAGTCTTTTTTCCAAAATTGCCTTCATTGTCTAGCCAGCTTTTCCTCCTTCGGAGGACAGAAGCAATCCGAAGAAGAAAACCTCCTATCACCGTAGGTGATAGTAGCAAGACCAAAGATGACAATGAGGGGGATTTTAAGGCATTCGCAGGCACAAGAGCTTTACAAATTTTAAAGGAGCCCTTAGGACGCTTTACCAGTTTTGCTCTACCATCCTTGCTTTTGCCTTTTAGCAGGATACTAGCATTGTCTTCTAAATGTAAAATGGAGGAAAAGCTTTACCTGTAACTTCTATCACCTACGGCGATAGTAGCAACACCGTAGGTGATAGTAGCAAGACCTTCTTGTCTTTCTATCACCTACGGTGATAGGAGGTTTTCTCCTTCGGATTGCTTCTGTCCTCCGAAGGAGGAAAAGCTGGCTATACAATGAAACGAGTTTTAAAGCTTTATTTAGGAAGGCTGCAAAAGTAAACTGGTAAAGTTTTGTAACTGGTAAAGCTTTGTAAAAACTTTGAAACCTACGTAAACAAAAAAAAAGGCCTGCTGCTTCTTCTTTCCTTAAGGAAGGAGGGCTGCTGCTGTCCTCCGAAGGAGGAAATGCTTTACTGGTAAAGCTTTGTAATAGCTTTTAAAGGGAAAAATAAATTAAACACCAATGGCTTCTTTTGCTGCATACATTACTTCTATAGTAATGTCCCAAATCTTATTATCTCTAGCAAATTTTTCAGTATTTCGTTTAATTTTTCCACGTACAAAACCAGGAATTTTATTTAATTCAGTTAGTGCTTCAATTGTCCAATTTAAGCTACTATCATTTGATAAAGATTTAGTTATAACCTCTTTTGTATCATGGCCTCCAAAAATTTCAAGAAGATGATCTTCCATCCCTAAAGTAAAAGAATTATAAATTAAATCAGCTATTTGGTTTGTACCCTCATACCCTAAAAAAGGTCGATAACCTAATGGAAAATTTTGAATATGAACTGGAGCAGAAATAACTCCACAAGGAATATCTAATCTTTTCCCAATATGTCTTTCCATTTGAGTACCAAAAATCGCTGCTGGCTCAATTCGTGTGATCATATTACCTACTTGTGTATGATCATCAGTTATTAAAATTTCATCACAAAAATTGCGAACTTGATCTCTAAACCAATCTGAATCATTTTTACAATAAGTACCACAACATGAAACTCGAATTCCCATTTCACGACTTAAAATTTTTGTTATACAAGCAGCGTGCGTAGAATCACCAAAGACAACAACTTTTTTTCCTGTTAAATTTTGACAATCAATTGATCTAGAAAACCAGGCTGCTTGGGAAACAAATCGAGTTTGTTTATCAATATAAGTTTTAAAATCCAAATCTGTAAAATAATTATAAGTTTTGAATATTTTTTCTATTTCAAGTATAAAATTTCCAGTATCTACTAAACCCATAGGAATTGTATTAATATAGGGTATATTAAATTCTTTTTCTAAAAACTTAGCTGCCATAATACCAACTTCTCGATACGGGACAATATTAAACCATGCTTTTGGTAAATTTTTTAAATTTTGTACAGAACCACCTTCAGGTATAATCTCATTAATTTCTATACCTAAATCATTTAAAAGTCTTTTTAATTCTCGACAATCATGTTGATTATGAAATCCTAAAGTAAAAATTCCTAATATATTGGCTGAGGGTTTTTCAGTTTTTTTAATATCTAAAGTATTCTGTTTTTTTGCTTTTTCAATATAAAAACGAACAACTTGTTCTAAAGTACGATCTGCAGCTTGTAATTCATTAACTCGATAATGGTTTACATCTGCTAAAAGAATATCACAATGAGATTCTAAAGCGGCTCGATTAACAAAATTTTGTAAATCTTCTTGTAAAATACTAGAAGTACATGTTGGTGTTAAAATAATTAAATCTGGAGATTCTTCTTTATCTTTTCTAGTTATATTTTCAACAACTTTTTCTTGTGAACCGCGTGCTAATACATGTCGGTCTACAATACTTGCAGTAACAGGAGTAAAATCTCTTTCTCTTTCTAACATTGATCGCATTACATTAAAATAATCATCCCCTAAAGGTGCATGCATAATAGCATGAACATTTTTAAAGGAACTGGCTACACGAAGAGTTCCTATATGTGCTGGACCAGCATACATCCAATAAGCTAATTTCATAAAAAAATTCCTTAGTTATTCAAATTTATGATTTTTTTCTTTTTTTTTTAATTTTGTTTTTTTTTTTACAATAAAAAGGTGGGTTTAAAGATTATATAGTATAGAAAGCTTTTTAAAAAATACTACCCTAACAAAAGAAAATTCAATATTTAGGTTTTATTATACTAAAAAAAATTTAAAATAAAAAACATAAAATAGTCTTTTTATTTTAAATTTTTTTAATAAAGCAAAAAAATATTTTATTATTAAAAAATTAAAATAATTGGCGATTGTATCTCTTTTGTTCACCAGCGAAGCAGGGTCTGTAAAAGTAAACTGGTGAAGCTTTGCAAATAAAAGCAAATTCCTTTTATACTTTCATACAAAACTGGTAAAGCTTCGAAAGGGTTACAAGTAAAGCTTTTGTCTCCTTTCAAAGTTTTACCAATTTTGGAAAAACCAATTTGAAAGCTTCACCCTCCTTCTATTTTTTTGCTTCACTGGTAAAGCTTATTTCCTTGCTAACGTTTTGTTCACTTTGTCAGTAGCTTTAGCCGTAAAGTCAAATGCACGCAGGAGGGTAAAACTTTTTAGCGAAGCAATCCAAAGGAGGGTAAAGCTTTCAATACGTGAACAAAAGTGTTTTTTTTTACTTTTTTTTTCAAAGTTTTTAAAACTTTCTGCTAAAGTGCTAAAGAAAAATCTTGCCTACATTTGCCTATCAAAAGCTTTACTACGGTGATGGTAAAACTTTTAAGGAGGATAAAGCTTTCAAGCCTTGCTTATTTGCAAAGCAATCAAAAAAAGGGTAAAAGCAAAGCTTTTGTCTCCAAAGGAGAAAGTACCTAAGTAGCTTTATCCAGGAGATATTCTTTTTGTTTTTTTAAGAAAAAACTTTCATACTTTAGGCTACGGTAAAATAATGCATTTATAAAATATTTTTTTATAGTCTTTAACCCCTAAAGCGCTTATTTTTTATGCAATTATATAATCATTAAATCAACTTAATTTTTAATTTCTTTAAAATAGTTATTTTAAAGAAATTAAAAATTAAAAGCTTAAATAAATTTATATTTATTAAGAAAATTTTTTTTTTGATGTTTTAATGAAAAATTCAAATTTTAAAATACTTTCTATTTAATATTTCATAGGATAATTTATTTTGTCTTTTTAATTTGAAAATTACTTGTAAAGATATTTCAAAATTTATAAAAAATCAGAATTTACTAAATTTTATTAAATTTTTATTAAATAGAGGCATTCCTTGCTTTTTAGTGTCAAAATTGGTAAAGCTTTAAATGCAAGGAGAGTTTACTACATTGGCTTAAAGTTCAGCGGAGCAGCCCTCCTGCCTTCAAAGTTTCACCAGTTTGTCTCCTTCGGAGAGAAGCTTTAGCAGTTTGTTTTTGAAGGCATTTTGTGCCTAGCTCAGCTAAGAGAGCAAATTGGTAAAGCTTTGAAACACAAATTTGATTGCTTTTCCTGATTCTTTCACCGCAGGTGCTGCTTCGCTGATAAAACACGTATTTTATTTTTCATAGCTTTACAAAAAAAAAAATTAAAAAAGGCTGAGTCTATTTTGTACTTTTTATTATTAGGAGAATTTCGATGACAATTAGCCCACCAGAGCGCGAAGCAAAAAAGGTGAAGATTGTAGTCGATCGCAATCCAATTGAAACTAGTTTTGAAAAATGGGCTAAACCGGGTCATTTTTCAAGAACTTTATCTAAAGGACCTAGCACAACAACATGGATTTGGAACCTTCACGCAGATGCGCATGATTTTGATAGTCATACAAGTGATCTTGAAGAAATTTCAAGAAAAGTTTTTAGTGCTCATTTTGGTCAATTAGGGATTATTTTAATTTGGCTTAGTGGAATGTATTTTCATGGAGCACGTTTTTCTAATTATGAAGCTTGGTTAAATGACCCAACTCATATAAAACCAAGTGCACAAGTAGTATGGCCTATCGTAGGTCAAGAAATTCTAAATGGTGATGTTGGTGGTGGTTTTCAAGGAATCCAAATTACATCTGGGTTTTTTCAGCTTTGGCGAGCTAGCGGTATTACAAGTGAATTACAACTTTATAGTACTGCTATTGGGGGGTTAGTTCTTGCTGCCGCAATGTTTTTTGCAGGTTGGTTTCATTATCATAAAGCTGCTCCAAAATTAGAATGGTTCCAAAATGTAGAATCAATGTTAAACCATCATCTTGCGGGGTTATTAGGTTTAGGAAGTCTAGCTTGGGCTGGCCATCAAATTCATGTATCTCTTCCAATTAATAAATTATTAGATGCTGGTGTTGATCCAAAAGAAATACCATTACCACATGAATTAATTCTTAATAGAGATTTAATATCACAACTTTATCCTAGTTTCTCTAAAGGACTTACACCTTTTTTTACAATAAATTGGTCTGAATATAGTGATTTTTTAACATTTAAAGGTGGCTTAAACCCTGTAACTGGTGGTCTATGGTTAACAGATACAGCGCATCATCATTTAGCTATTGCTGTATTATTTTTAATTGCTGGGCATATGTATCGTACAAATTGGGGAATTGGTCATAGTTTAAAAGAAATTTTAGAAGCTCACAAAGGACCTTTCACAGGTGAAGGGCATAAAGGGCTTTATGAAATTTTAACAACTTCATGGCATGCTCAATTAGCTATTAATCTTGCGTTATTTGGTTCTTTATCAATTATTGTTGCGCATCATATGTATTCAATGCCGCCTTACCCTTACTTAGCTACTGATTATGGAACACAATTATCATTATTTACTCATCATACTTGGATAGGTGGTTTTTGTATTGTTGGTGCAGGTGCACATGCTGCTATTTTTATGGTTCGTGATTATGATCCAACAAATAACTATAATAATTTACTAGATCGTGTTATACGACATCGTGATTCTATTATTTCACATTTAAATTGGGTTTGTATTTTTTTAGGATTCCATAGTTTTGGGTTGTATATACATAATGATACATTAAGTGCATTAGGTCGTCCTCAAGATATGTTTTCAGATACAGCAATACAACTTCAACCAGTTTTTGCTCAATGGGTTCAAAATACACATTTTTTAGCTCCTGGTTTTACTGCACCAAATGCTTTAGCAAGTACAAGTCCTAGTTGGGGTGGAGATATAGTAGCTGTAGGTGGTAAAATTGCTATGATGCCTATTTCTTTAGGAACAGCGGATTTTTTAGTTCATCATATTCATGCTTTCACAATTCATGTAACTGTTCTAATTTTATTAAAAGGAGTACTTTATGCGAGAAGTTCTCGTTTAATACCAGATAAAGCTAATTTAGGTTTCCGTTTTCCATGTGATGGTCCAGGTCGTGGTGGTACTTGTCAAGTCTCAGCTTGGGATCATGTATTTTTAGGCCTTTTTTGGATGTATAATTCAATATCTATTGTTATTTTTCATTTTAGTTGGAAAATGCAATCAGATGTTTGGGGTACTGTAACTGCGAGTGGCGTTTCTCATATTACTGGTGGTAATTTTGCTCAAAGTGCAAATACTATAAATGGCTGGTTACGAGATTTTTTATGGGCACAATCTTCTCAAGTTATTCAATCATATGGATCGGCTTTATCAGCTTATGGTTTAATGTTTTTAGGCGCGCACTTTGTATGGGCTTTTAGTTTAATGTTTTTATTTAGTGGTCGCGGCTATTGGCAAGAATTAATTGAATCTATTGTTTGGGCTCATAACAAATTAAAAGTTGCTCCTGCAATTCAACCTAGAGCTTTAAGTATTACGCAAGGACGTGCAGTAGGTGTAGCACATTATTTATTAGGCGGTATTGCTACTACATGGTCCTTTTTCTTAGCTAGAATTCTTGCTGTAGGTTAAAAAAAAAGCTTTACCAGTTTATCTTAACAAAAAAAAACACAAAATATTTATTTTTCATTTGTTGTCCTCCAAACACAAAACGGAAGGTATGCTTTACCAATAAATTGGTGAAGCTCTCCTTCGGTACAAAATAAGAGCCTATCTTCTGTTTTTTATAAAAAAAAAGAAGAACTGACCTTTTGTTTGCGTATGTCTGCTTCAGACGTTTTGCCATCACCTTTCTTTTTTGGAGACAAAAGCTTTACCATCACCGAAGGTCTTGCTACTATCCTCCTTTGGAGGAAGAGGCAGCAGCCAATTTGCTTGTTTCCTTTCTTGCCTTTCACCGAAGGTGATGCAAGGAGGTGATGCAGGAAAATAGCTGTTATTTTACTTTATTGGTGAAGCTTCGAAACAAAATTGGTAAAGTTTTTGTCACCTTCGGTGAAAGGAGGTGATGCTAGGACAAACTGGCTGCTTTTGTCTTTTCAGAAGCTTTACCATCACCGTAGGTGTTGCTATGCAAAGCTTTGTAACTAGTTAAGCTTCTCTTTTTTTACTTTAGGAGACAAGCACTAGTGAATAATTCAAAAAATATATTTAAAAAATTAATTTTTAATAACGAAAACTTGTTTAAAAATTAAAAAAAAATAAAAAACAAGGAGGATTTTAAGAATATTATGGCAACAAAATTTCCAAAATTTAGCCAAGGCCTAGCACAAGACCCAACGACTAGGAGAATTTGGTTCGGAATTGCTACTGCTCATGATTTTGAAAGTCACGATGGTATGACTGAAGAAAATCTTTATCAAAAAATTTTTGCTTCTCATTTTGGACAGTTAGCAATTATTTTTTTATGGACGTCTGGTAATTTATTTCATGTTGCTTGGCAGGGTAATTTTGAACAATGGGTTAATGATCCACTTCATATTCGTCCAATAGCTCATGCTATTTGGGATCCACATTTTGGTCAACCAGCCGTTGAAGCTTTTACACGTGGAGGTGCATCAGGCCCAGTAAATATTTCAACCTCAGGTGTTTATCAATGGTGGTATACAATTGGAATACGAACAAATCAAGAGCTGTATAATGGAGCAATTTTTTTATCTCTTCTTTCAGCTCTTTTTTTATTTGCAGGATGGCTTCATCTTCAGCCGAAATTTCAACCTTCTTTATCTTGGTTTAAAAATGCGGAATCAAGATTAAATCATCATCTTTCAGGATTATTTGGAGTAAGTTCACTTGCTTGGACTGGTCATTTAGTTCATGTAGCTATTCCAGAATCTCGTGGCCAACATGTTGGTTGGGATAATTTTTTAACAACATTGCCACATCCAGAAGGATTAACTCCGTTTTTTACTGGGAATTGGGCAGCATACGCACAAAATGCTGATGCAAATACTCATTTATTTAGTACAAGCGAAGGATCTGGAACAGCAATTTTAACTTTTTTAGGTGGGTTTCATCCTCAAACTCAAAGTTTATGGTTAACTGATATAGCACATCATCATTTAGCTATTGCTGTTGTTTTTATTATCGCTGGACATATGTATCGAACTAATTTTGGTATCGGACATAGTTTAAAAGAAATTTTAGAAGCTCATGTCCCACCAGCAGGTAATTTAGGGTTAGGACATAAAGGTCTTTTTGATACTGTAAATAATTCTTTACATTTTCAATTAGGTTTAGCTCTTGCTTCAGTAGGAACAATTTGTTCATTAGTTGCGCAACATATGTATTCATTGCCACCATATGCTTTTCTTGCACAAGATTTTACAACGCAAGCTGCTCTTTATACTCATCATCAATATATTGCTGGGTTTATTCTATGTGGCGCTTTTGCTCATGGAGCTATTTTCTTTATTCGAGATTATGATCCAGAACAAAATAAAGGAAATGTTTTAGCTAGAATTTTAGATCATAAAGAAGCTATTATTTCTCATTTAAGCTGGGTAACTTTATTTTTAGGCTTTCACACTTTAGGGTTATATGTTCATAATGATGTCGTACAAGCTTTTGGGACACCTGAAAAGCAAATTTTAATTGAACCAGTTTTTGCTCAATGGATTCAAGCTTCTCATGGAAAATCATTATACGGTTTTGATTTACTATTAAGTTCGTCAAATAGCGCAGCTTATTCTGCAAGTCAAACTTTATGGCTTCCAGGTTGGTTAGAAGCCATTAATAACAATAGTAATTCTTTATTTTTAACTATTGGTCCTGGTGATTTTTTAGTACATCATGCAATTGCTTTAGGTCTTCATACTACAACACTTATTTTAGTAAAAGGTGCTTTGGATGCACGTGGTTCTAAATTAATGCCAGATAAAAAAGATTTTGGATATAGTTTTCCTTGTGATGGTCCAGGTCGAGGCGGTACTTGTGATATTTCTGCTTGGGATGCTTTTTATTTAGCTGTTTTTTGGATGTTAAATACAATTGGATGGGTAACTTTTTATTGGCATTGGAAACATCTTGGTGTTTGGCAAGGTAATGTTAATCAATTTAATGAATCTTCAACTTATCTAATGGGATGGTTAAGAGATTACCTTTGGTTAAATTCTTCTCAACTTATTAATGGATATAATCCATTTGGTATGAATAGCTTATCAGTTTGGGCTTGGATGTTTTTATTTGGTCATCTTATTTATGCTACTGGATTTATGTTTTTAATTTCTTGGAGAGGCTATTGGCAAGAATTAATTGAAACATTAGCGTGGGCTCATGAAAGAACTCCTTTAGCTAATTTAGTTCGCTGGAAAGATAAACCCGTAGCGCTTTCTATTGTTCAAGCAAGGTTAGTTGGTTTAGCACATTTTTCTGTTGGTTATATTTTAACTTATGCTGCTTTCTTAATTGCTTCAACTTCTGGTAAGTTTGGATAATTTGTTATTAAATTAAGAAGAAAGGAAAAACGTTTTTCCTTTCTTCTTAATTTAATAAAAAGTTTTTTAAATCTTTTAACAATAATATAAATTATTATTATAACTTAAAATAGTAAAACCTTTATTATTCTTAGTTTCTATTTTTAAAATAAAAACGTCGCCATTGCAAAAGTAAAATAGCAACAGCAGCGTTAAGACTGAAAGTTCTTTTCCTTCTAAAATTCCCCTCATTGTCACTTTCGGTGAAAGGGCTACGAAAATAAAACTCCTTCGGAGACAAAAGCTTTGTTTTGTGTCTTGAAAGCTTTACCATCACGTACGGTGAAAGGCGAAAGCTAGTTTTTCTTAAAGAAAAAAAAGCAGGCACAAGAGGCTTCACCATTTTTATTTTATCGTAATAAAGCTTTACTAAGTCTGCAAGGTTTTGGTTTTTGCAGGCATTAAAGCAAGGAAAAGGTATGAAGAGTTAGCGTAACAATCTTTCTTCCTTCCAAATTGGTAAAGCTTTTCTCCGAAGGATTGCTTAGCTAAAGAATTGCTTCTTCCTTTAAAATTGGTAAAGCTTTATTTTATTTTTAAGGAAGGAGGGCTGCATTTTGTGCCTTTTCCTTGCTTTTAGTGCCTTAGCAAAGAGAAGCAGGAAAGCTGCACTTACGGTGAAAGGCAGGAGAAGCTTTACCAATTTTAAGACCAGGCAAACTGGTAAAGCTTCTCTCCGAAGGATTGCTTTGCTTCCTCCTTTGGAGGACAGCTTTCAAATATCAATTTGAAAGCTTTACCAATTTTATTGGTTCTTTTAATTGGGGATGGTGTATAAAAACAGCTATTAAAATTGGTGAAGCTTCGAAACAAAATTGGTAAAGCTTTTGTCACCTTCGGTGAAAGGAGGTGATGCTAGGACAAACTGGCTGCTTTTGTCTTTTCAGAAGCTTTACCATCACCGTAGGTGTTGCTATGCAAGGCTTTGTAACTGGTAAAGTTTTGAAAGACAAGGTTTACTATTTCTTTGCTTTTCAGAGCTTTAGCCAGGAGAAGCTTTGACTGCATTTTACTTTTGTAACATAAAAAGTATAAATATGTTTACGAATAAAAGACTTTTTTTATTTTTCTTGCTACTAAAAATGGTAAAGCTTTGAAAGCTTTATCTTTTTATATTTCAAGCTTCAAATAAGATTATGCACTATTTAGTAGCCTTAATTATGAAGGGAAAATTATTATATTTTTAAAAATTTTAGCTTTTCAAAGCTTTACCATTTGTATTTTATAGCTACTCTAAGTGTGTACTCGGTTGCTGTTTTTTATAAAAAATAAAAAATGCAACAAGCGTGTTTTATTTTTAAAGAACTCCTCTTTTTTTTGTTGTATTCTATGCTACCATAAGTTCATTTTTACAAATGCTTTTGCTAGAAATATTTACTTCAAAAGCTCTTTCACCTACGGTGATAGTAGCAGACCTCTTTCTTTTCAAAGTTTTACCATCGTAGCCCTTTCATTTTTGTATGCCAGGGTGTCAGAAGAAAGAAGCGTTTCCTTTTTTTTATTTATAGCCTGTAATCTTTTTATTTTTAGTTCTAAGAATACAAATCGTATCTTTTTGTCTTTCTTTTAACCGTAGCTCTTCTACTTTTATATAGTAATACTTTTTTTCTTAAAAAAAAGTAAAAAAAAATGGTTGCACTTTTACAAAAGCTTTACCATTTAAGAAAAAAAAAGACATTATTTTTACTTCAGCAAAAGCCTTTTAAACTCTTTGTTCGTTTGTTTTTAAAAAGATCTAGCTATGTCTTTAAAGCTTTACTAGTAAAGCATTTCCTCCTTCGGAGGACAGAAGCAAAAAAAATAAAATGATGAAGCTCTCCAAAAACAAAAGCCAGCGAATGCCTTAAAATGGGTAAAGCTTCGAAATCGTAGGTGATGGTAAAGCTTTTGCAGGCACAAAAACAAAAATTTTAAAAGGTTTCTCTCTTTTTTTAGCTATGTTTCAAAAACTAATCGTGACCTAAAGTTTTTAGAAGAACGAAGAATGTTTTCTTTGGTGGAAAAAAACATTTTTTCTTCGAAGAAGGTTTTGTTTTTTTTTTGAACAAAAGGTTTTGATGTTCATCGAACATACTTCTTTTATTTTTATTCGATAACAACCTAAGTATGAAAAGGATTTTTATTTTTTCTTTTAAATAAAAAGGTAGGAAAAAATATCTTTTATTTTTATAAATCTAGCTTCTTATCTTTTGAGATTTAGTAAAGCTGAAAGCTTTACCCTCCTTGCATAAAGCTTTTGCGAAGCAGCTTTTTTCCTCTAACGAGGAGAAGCTCTAAAAATAAAAGCAAGAAAAAAACAAGTAACAATTTTAAGAGCCTTCATGGTAAAGCTTTTGTAAAATTAAATTTTTGATTAAAAGCGACCAGTCATTTTTAACCAATTTTGTGCTTCTATATAATTTGTTGGTGCTAATCTAATAGCTTCTTTCCAATAATCTGCAGCTTTATCAAATAATATTTTTGAAATCTCTATTTCTCCTTTTTCAATAGCTTGTTCCCCTCGATAATGGTAAATTACTGCTATATTATTTAATGCTTGTGGAAGCGAAGGATTTCGTTCTAAAGCTTGATAATAATATTCTAATGCACGTCCATGTTCACCATTACTTGTATGAATTAATCCTATATTATATAATATATAGCTGCGATCATATGCATCAATTTCTAAACGCATTGCTTCATAATAATTTTGTAATGCTTCTGCATATTCACCTTCGGATTGAGCTGACATACCATCTCGATAATAACTAAAAGCCTGTTTTTCTCGATTTGAGGTAGGTAAAACTTTTAATAAAATATCTGCAATTACTGTAAAAGTTTTATCTATAAAATTATCATTTCTTTGTGATCTTGGCATTTTTTTATTAATTTTATTAAAAAATTTTTTAGGTAAATGTTTTTTATTTTTTAGGTAAATGTTTTTTATTGAATTGAAAATTCAATTTTTAATAGCAATAAGAATAACCAGAAATATGCAAAGGAATAATCCTTTATTTTGTTTTTCTAAAGCTTTACCCTTTTAAACCAACGCTCTTGTCTCTAACAGTGAAAGGAGAGAAGCAAATTGGTAAAGCTTTCAAATACCCCTAGCCCTTTTGTGCCTTGCCTGCATTCGCAGGCACAAGAGCTTTACCAATTTCTTTCTCCTTTAGGGAAACAAGGAGTTGCTACGCTAAAAGCAAAATAGTAGCAGTAAAACTTTACTCCTTCCTTAAAAATAAAATAAAACTTTACCAATTTGGAAGGAAGAAACTGTATCTTGCATAAAGCTTTAAAAATAAAAGAAGCAAGGCTGGTATTACTATTTTACTTTTGCAAGGGCTACGGTTTTAAAGCTTTACCTTTTTTAATAATACTTTTTTTATTTTTATGCATTCCTTGGGCTTGTTAAAGCAGGGCACACTTTAAGTGATGCCTTTAGAAAGTCAAAAAACAGTTTCGTATTTGTAAACTAAGTTATTTAGTAGTAAACTTTTTTTTAATTTTATAACAAAAATTAAAAAAAATTTCACTTTAATTTTAATATTATACCGTTAAATTTATTAAATAGTAGTAAAAATTATTTTATAAGAAATCAAAATTTTGTCTTTTTAGAGATAAAAAACAAAATATTTTGTTCTTTAATACTTTACTTTATTTTAAAAATTACTATAATATACTAAAAATTATTTTCTTTCTAAATAATTTGGATGCAGAAAACTGCATCCACTTTATTAATCAAGATCTTTTTGTCCAGGATTTCTTCCAGGATCATTAGAAAGAAAACCAAAAATAAACAATGAAACAAAAAATGTAACTACTGTATATACAAAAATTTTTAGTGTTAACATAATTTTTTAACTTATAAAATAAAAAAGTTTTTTATAGGCTACCTTTATTTGTTATTATATCATATATATTTTTTTAAAAAAAATTTTTATATTTTATTTAAAAAAGAAATAAATAAAATTAATTAGTATTTATTATGAATTCAAGATATGTTTATTTTAAGAAACCCCAGTAAATTCACTTATTCGCTTCTCCAAAAATAAAACGCTTGCCTTTAAAGCCCTTACAGACCTTGCTAAAGCAGAAGGGTAAAGTTTTGAAATTTACGTGAACAAAATATAGTTAGAAGATTCTTCAAATGAAAAGAAAATTGGGGGATTAACTCTTTACAAAAGGTATTTAACTTCTTTTTTTTCTTTAAGAAAAAACAAGAGGGCTGATTTCCGTAATTCAATTACCTTATCGAAAACTTCTCGTCAAGTTTAAAAAATTAAGAAGCATGCTCTTTCCTTTTCTTTGCTTTTTGTGCCTGCAAAAGCTTTACCATCACCTACGGTGAAAGGCGCTACTACTTTTATCACCTCCGGTGAAAGGCAAGGCACAAAAAGCATAGAACAAGTAGGCCTTTTATTCACGTAGGTGATAGTTTTAGCATTTTTAGTAGCACGATTTTGAAAGGATAACTCTAAAATACAAGAGAAACTCTCTTTCTCTTGCATTTTTAGGAAGACCCGTTTTTGAGGGTATTTACCTAAAAATAAAATACTTTTTTTCTTTAAGAAAAAATCAAAATTAAAACAAGGTTTTTTTTGTAAGTACATCCTAGAAGCATTTCGGATAAGCTTTACTTCTTAGTTTTATTTTTTTTCCACAAAAGTATGTAATACTTTTTCTTTTACTTCCGTTCCTTTTAAAGCTTTACCCTGTTTCTGTTTTTCTAAAAGTAAAAAGGAAGACCTTTGCATACAAAACTGGTAAAGCTTTGAAAAAGGGCCTACGGTAAATGGTAAAGCTTTTAAAGCTCTCTTTGAAAGCTTTACGCTCCATTTTGGGCCTTTTTAAACCTTTACCCTCTGTGTCTTAAAAGTAAAACCGTAGGTTATAGAAGCAGGGAAGAAGAGAGGCTCTTTTATTTTTAAAACAAGGCTGCTTTGCTGGCAAAGTAAAATACCAATGGTAAAGCTTTATTTTACTTTAATGGATTGCTTTGCTAATCCTTTCGAAAAGACCTTGCCTGCTTCAGAAGCTTTACCATCACCTACGTTTTTATGCCCAGCATTGTCCTCCAAAATTGGTGAAGCTTCTTCCTTCCAAATTTCCTTCATTGTCTGGCCTTAAAACTCCCTTCATTGTCACCTTCGGTGAAAGGGGTACAGGTAAAGCTTCTTTTACTTTTACCAGGGTAA
>JAULKQ010029965.1:0-30995 GCA_032356285.1 Smithsoniella earleae | reverse complement strand
GGTAGCCGTTACTCCCAACAAAGCCTTGTGTGAGGATCTTGCCTTGTCAATACTCGCAGCAGAGACCTGGTTAGACTATTGTGTTACCAAGCTCTCGACCGGTATCATCTCAACCAACCCAGTGCTAACCACACGGCTCTTGAGTTCATCACATGCTTGATCGTTACTATTAAAAGCTGTTAACATGGGCACTTCCAGGCCCTGTTGCCAATCTCCCAGTTGAGGAGGATGAGATCTCAAGAGGCTGCTAGGAGGCTCAGCAGCCGGTCCCCGCAGATCTCTAAGCACATTACTACAGCTTGTAATAGAAGCAAGGCTACAGTTACCTTTGCCCTCAAATACCATCCTGCCTGATGCCTGGAGCAGGCAGTCTTGTAGTAGAGCCCAGTAGGGGGGACAATCAATAGCATTTGAAATGTGGTTCTCGCATTTCAGGTAGAGATCAGGGAAGATAGTGCAACTGTACCAAGTCACTGGAATATCCACTTGTAGAAGGGCACTGTGGCATACTCAGGTGCCATTTAGACTAGGCCGACCGCTTTGATATCTGCTCAGATCTTTAACCTCAATGGTGTGAGCCATGAATCTGCTCCTTGATCTATCATCCGGTACTTTTTGGATGCTCCTGGAAGCAAACTAAGGTTTTGGGCAGTAGGAGCTCCAACGGAATTGGATTCACATGCACCTACAAATCTACATCTCTTCAAACCACAGGGAACGATACAGGACCTGCTGGCACAGAAGTTGAAAAAAGCCACAGTTGGCAACCTGTGGCTCAGGCCACCCTAAAATTTCAAAAAGGTGGCTTAGGTTCCATCGTTGCCAAAACAGTCATCACGTTTAGTCTGGAGCGCTTAATCAATCGAGGAGTGCATTTCTCGACTTTTGATCGGCATTGCTGATCACATCGATCGACTCAACTTTGTTCTGCTCAGTGTTGTACTGTCTCCAGATATTTTCAAAAACTATAAGGCTGACTTGCTACCTCTTTCCACCTCTTTTGTTTCCAGGGAAAACCACTTACATGGGTGGGCTACCATTGGATGCTTGTAACCTGTGAGGGTGCAAAGTGTCTGCTCACTGCTCGTTAGCTTATCCTTGAAGAAGGATCGAGTATTTGGGCATCTCAGGCGATAGAGGAAGCAGGTGATGTGTTGTTGCTAGACTGCGTTCTTATTTGGATACCTACACAATGTCAGGATTCTGGGCCATTCTAAAACGAGAACTTATTTTGTGGGAATTGTTCGACACAGTGTGGGATTTGAGGACTACGGTGCAGGTTTATGTTTGGAGACACCACGTACCGGTGGAGCTGGCATGTTTTGGGAGCTGTGGCCTTAGCAATGCCTGGCTAGGTGACGGCTTGTCGACAATTAACAGTCTAAGAGGTGCCGGACAGCTGCATTGGTTCCCAACTGTACGGGTTTCCTTTCCCAACTGTACGGGTTTGTGTATGCCACTTTGAAAAAGCACAGTTGGGGAAAACCGGGTGACGGGCACGAAATGCTTCAGAGGCTGCCCTATACGAAACCCAAGGCTCAATAGATACTTGCCTCAGAATACTGCTTTCAATTGTCAAGGATCTGCTGTACATATTCTACGGATGCTTATGACATCGTAGTGCGTTCCAATTGCGTCTCTGTATCGATGCAAGTTGGGCTTCACCCGAGAGCACAGGTATCACGTGTCACGTGGAACAAGTCGTAACATCGACTCACCTCATCGACTCACGGGTACATCCATCATAATAGTACAATAAACAAATTTGACAAGAACTTACAGCATCACATGTCGAAAATGAGCTACTGTTTCTATCCATATTATTGGAGCTTTCACAGATGCGTTTAACTTTTCATCGAGCGCCGTACTCTACCCGAGTTGTAGTTCCCTATGCTCTAGGGCGTGAAAGAAACACTGAAAAAGTCGAAGAGGTTGTTGATAGCTCTGTGAATCTATCAGCTGTGTCTGCGAGAGAACTCGCCGTTTCGATACAAGAAGCACTGAATGCAAATGCTACGCATCATGACGGTTCTCTACCCGACGAGAATAAAGGAGGAGAGGTCATATACTCTACAGCACAAGGTTGGAGGGTGCGAGTAATTCTCCAGTTTGTTTTCGAAACAAATAATTATCGTTCTCATCCCTGGATCGCAGATGAGAGCTCCTAAAATGCGTATTTGCAGTTTATCTACCCAAAAGTCTAACAAAGTACCCCAGTCTGAATTTCAGGTAGAAGGGTGGGACGATAGTGCGGTTGAAATCGATCCTCTGACAGAAATTCAATCGGGGGAAGCAGACACCCTGGATGACGTTGGCGAGGGTTGGGCTGTATCTGTCGTGAATGATGATGCTGATGGTGATCATCTCAATCAGGTCGGAAGCCTTTTGGGTGCTTCTAATCTCAATGGAAGCCAATCAGACTCTCTTCAGGTTTCCTCAGCATCATTTCGCAGAATGCTTAATGCAGCCGGGGACAAAGACATTGACAGGCATGAAACTACAGGTACTGACAACTGCTCGAGCAATTCAAACAAAGTACCTGTTTCGTTTTAAAATCATCAACTAAAGCTGAGTGACCTAAAGCGCAGAAATGGCGCTTGCATCACTGAAGCCGCACGAGAGGCGTCAAGCACAAAAAGACCAGCAGGAGGCTGACGACTACAGACAAATGCTAAAACCAGCTGAGATCAAGAAACGAAAGCGTGAGCATCAGCGGCACGTACAGCTTAAGATTATTGCTGGTAGTGCAACTGGTGTGTTAACATGGATTACTTCATGAATGCTGTTTGCTCACCAGGTCTCTTGGTTTTAAATTTCAAACCAATCCTCAGAGAACCTTTGCTGTACGTTTTATGTTTTGGAATCGTTGCTCCTCTATTGGTACAGAGTTGGATCACAGTTTTTGCTCAATTGAAAGTGCAGAGGCAGCATCAAGTTTTCATTTTCAACAGTTGAAAGGAAATCTACATTTATATATTGGGTACAACCATCCTCATTCCCTGAGCACAGCATAACTAAAGCATGAGGTTTGACTTCTTACCATGTAATGTCTCTTGGCAGAATCGGTAATATTATTCAAGTGTCGGGCAAGCAGAGCAAGGATTTCTAAGCATGCACTATCCCAGTTGAAGATAGGGTATGCTGTTGTTCAGGAGTCCGGTTGTACTCGCCTGCGGGTATGCAGACCCGCCCCATGATGGAAAAGGTGAGGGGTGCACTTTTCTCGATGCTCCTTGCGGGAACGGCTGGCCGAAGCTGTTTCCCTTCAACTTCAAGATGGCTTGATCTTTATGCGGGAACGGTGTGTCATCCCACAATGCACTGTACTTCATTGAGGCAATCAACAAGTACCCCCGTCTTTTTCCAGTGTCTCAAGTTCCTTGTCAGTACCCACTGATTGAGAAGCAATCGTCTGTCATTTACCGTAATTTTCTTGAATTACCTTGATCTACTTAGCACCTTCTTGATCATAGCTATTCAGTCATTACTGCTGGAATAAGGGTGGTATTTATTCATACATACCTGTATCTTATCGTTGAGAAGGCTGTGTGAAAGATACACTGTATTTGAAAGTTCGCCATTACCTTCATGAAGACAGTGCATCTGAGGCAACTGAGGCAAATGAATTTAGAATACTATGGCTGTTCACATGCAGGGCGCGATAGGTCTGGAGGGGCTTTCAAGAGGGTGTTCTCAATGCCATTTCGTTGAGTATGATCCCTGGGTTGTGAAGAAGTGCTTATCCCCCAACATTAAGACATCGGGATTCTCAGGAAAGTCCGTTGTGCACCAAGTTAAGGCGGAGGACTACATAAAACGATGCATCAACGCGTCATCTGCAGGGGGGGCTTTTGACTTTGTGTCTGTCACACCTCCGTACATGCTTGTATCCTACCCTGAAATCTATGAGCTGTTGGGGCAGTCGAATCTCATTCATGAGAATTCGGTAGTCATTATAGAGTATTCGAAGCAAAATATCCGAGATATTAGGCAAACTGTTGGTTCTTTACAGCTGATTAAGAGCAGGCGGTACGGGCGGACATATCTAGCCGTTTACGGAAATAGGTCACATGTAACTTGAACAGCACTATATTCTTCAATATGAGTAACCCTGATAAAAGAATTTCGGATACATATGTACGGATTTTAAAGCTAAGAAGCGCGATTATACTGGACGCTAAGCGTGGCTGTGGCACTGGAATTTTCAGGTTACGTCGTGAGGCTTTGAGGTATGGTCTCACGGCACGTGCTGCAGAGAAGAAGCAACAAATCTCATGAGGAGCGTCAAAGCAACAAGAAAGAGCCTCATGTCTGATTTATTAGAGGAAATATCTGAATGCCAAACGTAGGCTATGAGCACGTAGTGAAACTCAATTTCGTTTAGTTTATCGCAGAAGCATAGCACATGTGTAAATCGAGGCCTCATTCACGCGCTGCGACCGGAAGCGTCTAAGAGTGTCAAGATTTCCATCTACATGTGGCCCTGAATCAAATCTCACAATCTTCAGAGTAAATGTGTCAAGTTTGCAGAGTAGTTGAGCTCACACAATTATTTCTCAGGTTTCATTCCATGCCATCAAAGCTCCGCGTACTATGCCTGCACGGCTACCAACAGAATGCAGTGATCTTCAATTCAAAGACTGGTAGCTGGAGGAAAGCCTTAAAAAGCCAAGTAGAGTTTGTCTTCCTGGATGGTCCCCATGAGATTGCTGCTGAACTTGCGGGAGGTGAACAAACAAACTTGGACGGACGATCCTGGTATGATCAATTCTATGCATCAGTAGGCAGTTCAAACGAGTTCAGCCTTGTTGCAAGTTTCCTGTCAACATCGCGCTTGCAAAGCTACTTGATAACGGGTATCTATGCCAGGATTAGTGCATACCCTACTACTCGAATACATAAACCCGCATGACTTCAAGGTCACACCATTTACAGGAAATAGAGGTCTCATCAAACCAGAGTATTTGTTGGTACACCTGTAAACCACACCTTGGGACGGGTAGCAAGTGGGAGCAAGTGCCGTTACAACCCGTTGAGATTAGATGTACACAGCTTGCAGAGCATGATGTTCAGTGCACAATACCCTCGCTGCAGGTGGTCTTGGAAGGATCGCGAGACTCTCCGCCCATCTCAAGCATCCACATATCAAGGTTGGGATACTACGGAAGTAGCAATAAAGCAGGCGTTAGAGACCCATGCTCCTGTACATGGAATTCTAGGATTTTCCCAGGGCGCGTCGTGTGCAGCTGTGTACATTGTGAAAGCATCGCTATCAGTGTCGCTCACTACCCCTTCGTTTGCTGTTTTCATTTCAGGATTTCTTCCTCGAGATGAAGCATGGAGTCGGGAAATGGTTGCAACTTCAATAAGCATCCCAACTCTGCATGTATATGGTAAGGAAGACGACATCATTCCTATGTTCAAGAGTGAGGAACTGGCGAACATTTGCGGAAGTAAGACTGTTGTCAATCATGATGGAGGCCACTTTGTTCCTACTTGTAATGGTGAAACTCGCGAGGCAGTCCGGTCCTTCTTCCAGCAGCAAGCCACAGTTGTCACAGATGTATAACAAACAGCTTCCACATGTGCTACTATCACCCGAAATAAGGATCACACTTTTACGTTTTGCTGTCTACTAGCACACAAATAGCAGAGGTTAGATTTTAGCTGCTCAGAAGCTTAATCTAAGAGGTGAGTAAACAGCTTGCTATGATCACTTTCAGTAATATCTACTTTTTCGGTCCCTATACTTGTACAAGCTACATGCCATCTTAGCCGGGTAGTAATTCCTTTGTTGAATGTACTGTTTCGATATCAAATTAGATTTAATTCACAGTCCGTTGGGGTCTTCAAGTTTCAGACTTTCAAAGAAATTGCAATTGCCATGCACAGTGTGTGGCCTAACTGGATGGACTGGCATATTGTTGACAGAAACTGTTGATGATTGGAGCAACTGTTCAACTAGTGCAGTGATTCATATTTTTGTGCGAGTTCTGTAATTCTTAGAACCACTAAGCTCTGTGGTAGTGTGGGGGTGCAGTGTGCAGTGGGTGTGCACCGTTTGTGTTTAGTCAAGCATTTCACAGAAATTGATATTCAAGCCAGGATCTGTAGAGTTAAAGACAGTTCAGGCTTACTGTGCAGATATGATGTGTAGGTGGAGTACATTCACGAGGATCACCTGGAGAGTAGATCGGCTTGGTGCATCTGGATGGAAATCCTCGCCTGTTGCTGGCATCCTATCAATTTTGTTAACAAATACTAAAATTTTATTATAAATTCTTATATATGATGAAGGCTTTCTACTTGAGTTTTATAGGCGTCTGGATGCTCTACAAGTTATTTTGATCTGCAAGTAGAGTTCACTGTCAAATAGATCCCGTTTTTTCAGTCAGTGATTCAACCCAGATCAATCTCGTGAACTGACCTGGAGTTAGAATCACGATCATTAGTCCAAGCTGAGCATGAAAACGTCACCATGAAATTGGAAATTTCAGCCACAGGTACACATTCGCTACTGTAGAACTCAACTATCAAGTTGAGAGTCCAGTTACCCCCAAAATACCTCTATGTCTCATCAACACACTGCATTTACAAACTGCTATTCACTCTTTCATACACTCCACTGCTCCGATCAGCATAAGTCTTGAATATAACTTTTGTCAGCAAAGCGGACTTTGAAGAAAAGAGCAGTCACATGCAGTCAATGTTGTAGCCAATTTTGGAATGTGATAAGTTTACAGTATCTAGAAGTAGAGGGTGATGTAAGGGTCAGAATATGACATCATGGATACATTTCGTCGTGGGCTTTGCACACTTCCTGCAGCGTTTTCCTACCCCAGCGCTGTATCAAACATCTTATCTTGTGTGAGTCCTCAAATTTGGAAAGATTTTGTGCGTGCCTGTCTATCTGCAACATGATACCAGTACTTATTCACCGAAGGACAATAATATTGAAAACAGTTTAGTTTTGCAACATTATGTTCGTAAAAGCCTTACTCAGGTTGTGGGGAGACAATGGCATGATGGGACAGTATAACCTATTGAACCTAGGCGTAAAAAAAGTTGATAGCAGACAGCAAGGTTTACTTCACCCCACAACAGACATGTCAGAACGTTGAATGAAAATTCATTACCTGTGATAATTGTGGGTCTGCAAAGAATGGTACTGCAAACCCTGGTGTCATCTTATGAAGCGTTCTATCTCTGTGTATCAATCGGCTTTCAGGCCACAAAACTTCAGTCTCCATAAATGATGCCTCCTTCGAAAGCAGCACCAAATAGTGCCTCCAGAAACCCGAAGCAGGCAAGTCACAGTACTCTTCACTGAAACGAAGTGAGGGCATCGTCACCGTAAAAATCGAATTTTTCTCACTTGTGTGCAAAATATCATCCCAGATTGGAACAAGCCCAATGTGACAACGAATGACCACACTTCTTGCAGAAGATGCGGAATTGATACTCCGTATTCCTCTACTAATCGAAGGGTTACTTACCAGCCCATTACCACTGCTAGTGAAATCCACGTGTCCATTTGCACCATTTACAATGCCACAAGGTCGTGTGTCCACAGACAACCACTGTGTTTTCAGCTGCTTACCTTCAGTACACACGTGGGTATGATAATGTTTCCATAGAGATGGGGCCCTGCAATGAACGTTCTGTCCTCTGAGTGAGATCACTCACAATCACCACACCCATTCAGAACTGGAGATGCCGCAGCCTTTTGGATTCACAGCGCATTCAGGAAAACAGAGCGTACGTTGTCAGATCTGTGAGTTCATTCACATGGTCGAAAAATTGATGTGCCTGCAAGACTGCGTGCTTGTGTAAATCTGACTGTTGCTGTATTTGATCTTCACTCAAGTCTATGCTGAGGTCACCTGCAACGCCACTTTTCCTCATTTCATGAATACTTAAGCAAGTCGTGAAACAAACAGGGCTTCTGTGTTGGTACAAAAAGTTGTTTTAAGCCGAATTACCTCGAAAATATCGCTTTAAACTGGGTAGCAACTGCTTTATGGGGTCTGGAAAACCCCATCTTCCATGATTATCACGCGTGTCGATTATGGGTGCAGTAGTGAAATGACGTCTATGAAATCTCACGGGGGGAGGCATATCACATAAGAGATAAACTTCGGGTCTTAGAGCTTGTGTCCATCAAAGAGCTCTAGCAATCCTGTTTGCAGACATGCTCGCGCAGTTTAAGGATACTTTTCAAAACATTTCTTCTGTGTCTTGATGATTTGCTTCATCGCGGTGACTTCCTCGCAAAGCCTTTCGAGATGTCTAGGCTCGACCTGTTACACGGTATGGCTCGCCACTGATTGGGCGCATCACTCGATTCCGGGATGAACAAATTTAGAGTGTACGCATCTGAACCTAATTCGCTTGGAATGATAGATTACTGTAAATAATTCGGCTTACACGAACGAACGGAAAGGCTCCAATCCATCACGAAGGGAGTTTCAACGCGAAACCTACATTGTACTTGGCGTGTATTGTAACCGCCAGTTTACAAAATTGTTCTTTCCCTCCTCTCACATGTCACGCCATTTCCTATCATGTGCCCAAATTTTGCGGGTTCCTGAAGTCATCTTGAAGAAAGCATGTAAGAGAGCATAATTGAACATGCATTCGAGCAAAGCTCGATAAATCTGGAGAATCAATCCCGCAACAATGCTCTTGAAGTATTCGTAGTTCGTTGAAGCATCTTAATCAGGACGGTACTATGGAGGCACTCATTTATTAGAGAAGCGTATGATTTACGCTTGTAGAATACTGTACTAGCGCTTGTTGCGGACACGTTAGCTTGCAATCCATTGACGCTGTACGCGATGAATTCACTATTTAATAGTACGTCGCCATCAGGCTTCAATAATCAGACAACTACACCGGATACTGCCTTAGTGTCCCCACCCAGTGACAGCGTAACTTCTCTGAATTTCACACCCGCCCAGAACGCAAATTTTATTGTGGCGACTTCATGGTCTGGACAGGTTCAATGCTGGGAAGTTGGTATTCAAGGCACGACTGTGGCTTCCCAACCGAAAGCTGAGACGAAGCACGACTATCCTTTGGACTCTGAGTGGACCACGGATGGAACAAAAGTAATTACATGCGGATGTGATAGGACAATTAAACTCTGGGATTTAGCGTCAAACCAGCAGACTGTTGTGGGCCAACACGATGCACCTGTGCGGCACGTTTGTGCCATAGATCCGAACCAAGCCGGCGGTTCCCAAATAATCGTGACAGGTGAGAGTTGACTGTTTAATTGCTAGCATTCCTCTTACTGGCGTGATGTTTCAGTGGTTGTAGCAAGAATCGCATGATTCAGGTGGATGGGACAACAAGATCAAGTACTGGGACCTCCGCACAAATGCAAGCGTTGGCGAGGTGCAGCTAGAAGCCAAAGTTTACGCCATGGACGCAAGAGAACAGTTGCTTGTTGTCGGGACATCTGAGCAGCCTGCTCCTCCTCAGACAAACACATTGAATGCTGCAAACCGAACCCAAAAAGACCGTACTAGGAAAGTGTACTGCTTCAACATAAAAAGTCCAACTCAACCCCTTAAGGTCGAAGACTCGCCTCTGCAATATCAGACCAGATGCGTGGCAGCTTTTCCTAGAAACGCAGGATATCTGGTTGGAAGTATAGAGGGGCGAGTTGGGGTGCAAAACTTTGATGAGATGCATCCTGATAAGCAACCCTCGTACACGTTCAAATGCCATAGAAGAACCTTAGATTCATCTGGAAATGTCTCTACGAATACAAAGCAGGTATTGAATCTCGAACCTGGAGGCAAATTTAAACCTTAATTCACTTGGATACGTGTTGCTGCATTTTCTGATATTGACAAACTTTTCCCTGTCACGAATCTTGTATTTGTGCAGCAGAATCAATACATGAAGAGAGATCTGTACGATGAAGTGCACGCCGTAAATGTGATAAGGTTCCATCCGGCCGGCACGTTTGTGACGGGCGGTGCCGATGGTACTTTCACGTTCTGGGACAAGGATGAAAAAGCACGGTTGTGCAAATCAAACATAGAAAATCGCAAGCCTATAACAGCTGCTTCATACAGTAGTAATGGAGCGATCATGGCGTATGCTTGCTGCTATGACTGGTCACAAGGTGCAGGCCATCATGACCCCAACAATCAAGCAAATGCTCCCCAGATCATGCTTCATCGAATGGAAGAAAAAGAATTCCAACGTCGCCCGAAGAATGCCAAAAGGTAGAGTTAAGTCTGCTATACCGCTGATATCAAAATTAGAGGCTGGTACCGTGGTGTAAATTAGTGGCATGGAAGTTTCGTTCAACATCCACTGAAGTACTTGCAAATCACAACCCACTTGTGACTGGAGCGTGCAATGTGCAAGTTCCGCTCTATTACTGTGATTCGTCTCCAGTACCTTGAATGAATAGCAGCTCCTATGCTGCAGCCAGAGACAGGTATGTAGATAGTGTCCTTGAAGTGATATGGATCCTGTGTGAGAGTAAGGTGTGCAAATGGTTGGGCTGAAACTTTTCCTTGCAGACTAGTTGGTATTTCACAGTTGTGGCGTATTTCCCCTCCTCAATAAGTCACTGGTGGAAGCTACCCGCAGAGCTCTCGTAGTTCAATTTAGGTGAAGCATATGAAATCCTGTTGGCTATCTACATTTTATGAGTTTATTGGTGAGTTTTGTTGTGCGGTTTAATCGGAACATCATCTGACTCGAAAGCATGCTTTCGCACCTTAGAATTGGTCAAAGTTATTCTTGTAACAATCGACGTTTGTAGCGCACACCTAAACCTCAGTAAAATATTACACTGTTTTTGTTGCTGTTGCTCGTGCGTTCCGATTGAGTCAAGGTAACGGAGTACACAGGTTAACTACGTTGTAACATGATTCAGAGTGCACGTTGATGGAAGCAACTCGAGTGCAAATCATATTTCCATTGCTCTCTACATTGTTTTTTGGACAGGTTGCTCTCCACTCCAACATGACCAAATTTCGTACGTATGATGGTCGAATTACAGATAAGGAATAAGCTGTAAAATTTTACTGTTATTGTCTTGCTTACTAAACATGTTGACATGTATTAGCTGCCTTTACCCAACAATTTGTCCGCACTGCAGTGGTACTCTGGTGGTGCATGACACAAGCCCTCAACGTTTGATTAACAGGAACGATTTCTGTTTCGAAAATCCGTAAGCCTGATTGCAAGTTGTTGCTGGTTGTTTAGCAGGCTATCATTGGCATCAAATCCGAAACCTGGATGCTGAATAAAGTATCCTATTGTTATTTTTCTTGCTGGATTCAATCTTTCACAACCCCGGAACGCCTGCTTGTTACCAGCGTCAACACTTTGATCTAGCTGAGCTCGAAATTTCTTGTCTCCAGATTTGGAATCAGTGAGTGTCATCAGCGTTTAAAATATACAACACATCTTTCTCATCAGTATCGCAGTCAACATTCTACCAGTTCAGAAAACACAGATATGTTGCTTTCAGCCATACATGGCAGCATGTGAATGGTACTCGCAAGATGACAAGATGAGCATTTCTGACTCGCAGTTTCTGATGGTACTGTAATTAGGTCAGAGAAAGAAGCTTGAACTTCAATGTTAACTAGTGCTAGCTAAGTGCACATTTTCGGACATCACAACGCGCAGGTTCCTTTATGAATTTGCCCTTGGATCTGTAGGGCATCTGAGACAAAGTTTGTCTGCATTCGAGTACTCAAATTAGCAGCTGTATGTAAAAGTGGCTGTTCCACGCGTAAAAGCATTTCTCGAAGACTGATTGTTAATAGTTGTTGAGCTTACCAGCCATTCAATATCAAGAGCAAGTCTTAAGCAACACGCCAAGAACCTAACCTCTTGTAGATGCAATGGCCAACGTATTTTGTACAGTAATCAGCACCGGGCCCAAGTCAACCAAGAAAACATATAACACATATCCCGGAACCCACTTGCCCATTGGCCAATTCATTGGCTTCCCGAGCAATGCATGGATGCCTTGAACCACAGCTTCGTACAGTACTAGTCAACGAGCTGGCAAAATCTTAGAATTTGACCCCAAAGACAGCTAAAATTCTGCTAGCAAATTGACCGAAAGAATTATTCATGTTCCTCCCCAAATGCGTGAAGTTACGTGCAGTCTGGAAAGAGTCAAGCCTGGAAGTACATACCGGCGCTACATCCCAATGCCACGCAGTGGAAGTATCACGTCTTCTTAAAAAAATTGCAAGTAAGTAGCTATGTTGCGCAGTGCACAGCTTAGTATCTCCATAGCATTAAGATCTGTAGTGGGCAAAGTAGGGTGCCTCAACGAAGCCACGCCACTCCTCACCGACCGCCTATGGAAGTCATCTGCAAGGCCAAGCCTACAGGAACCGTTACTTGGGTGTTTACGCAGTTTGTGTAGGAAAGCTTATGAAAACACGTCACACATGAATCCTTACGGGAAGTTTATGCCGGTGATCCACAGAGCTGGCTTTCGTTCAGCTGCTGCACGATGTTCTCGCCAGTGGTACCTCTCAAGGCGAAATAGGAGGGCTTATTTCACAGGACCACCTGAAAATGTTGTGTATGGAATAATAGCATGCAACTTAGGTGTTTTTATAGCTTGGCAACAGCCCCAGCTACGAAGGACTATGAGTTTGCATTTCTGTACATCATACCACCTTATCAAGGCTGGGTATTTACACACACTGCTGACTTCCGCTTTCTCACATTATGATGCTATGCACATGTTCTCCAACATGTTCACGTTCTATTTCTTCGGTAGTAATCTTTGCTATGTTATTGGTGGTGCTCGGGTACGTCATTATGCTCATGAAATAAAATTGTGGCAAATGCTTGAAGCTTTTCAAACATAGACTGCAAAAAACGCGCATGTGCAGTTATTACAACTATATGCAGCATCTGCAGTTGTTGGTGGCTTGACCCAAAGTTTGGCAGACAAGCGTGCTGTCTCCCTTGGGGCATCTTCTGCAGTTAACGCTGTTGTCATATTTTCCGTTTTGCTCAATCCAGCTGCAACGTATTTAGTTTATGGTATCATTCCAGTTCCAGCTTGGCTTCTAGGAACAGCATGGATCGCGTGGGACACAGTTGGGGCTTACAAGGTAATTCCATTCAAGTATATCTAGCTAAACACTGTTCAACTAACATCTCATATGTAGAAATCATGACAAGATAAAGTGAGATGTGCAGGGAAAAGGAGGTGTTGGGTATGCAGCTCATCTCGGTGGTGCAGCAACAGGGGCAGCTGCTTTTGCTGCATTTACTTCTGGTCTGTGGTGAAGAACAAGTTTCTGACCGGTGATAGTTTGTTCGGGATTCTGTTTATGTTTTCCAAAGTAGTACGCCCGTGGACCCGCCCACAAACAAATAAAGTAAGTTTTTTACCTGGATCCATTCCTTCCAAGCGTTGACTTACGAGTAAATTCAATGTGAAAGAAAACATATACTATCATTTGTTACTGGAAATTCACCTCGTACTGAACATTGTAAGAGAAACCTTTTCCAACTACTACCTGCCAAGCTGGCCCAAACTTCTTGTCCATTGTATCTTTAATCAGCTGCAGCTAAGATTTTGTGAACATTTCAATTCAATGAACGTATGGTGATGTTTCTTTGCTCACCTGAGTACACTTTTCTCTCTCATCTGGAAACTTTTCGACAGCTGTGATACAAACATCGATAGCCTCTTCTCTCATTTCCGTTGTCATATCACACTCCTTAACGAGTGGATACTTTGCCATTTTGAAGAATTCGTCCATATTCTGTTTGTATAGCTGTGGAAAATCGGCAACTTTCGCCATTATGCGTAGGTTGTACGACAGCCCAAACTAACGAACGTTTACCCGGAAAAGGATATTCGAAAGTGGTCAATACCACATTAACAGGATGTCGCGCATTTAAAATAAGAAGGAAATACTTGATTCGAATAATTTGACAAGAGAAATTGATCTAGTTTGATTCTAGTTTTCACTGGGTCAAAGTCCCGCTTAGTCGAGAGCTGATGAAGATCAATACACATTCCAAGTTACATCGCAAATAGAGTCTATTATTCGCTTCGTACAATCTCTGGCAAACACTTGAATCACGTCATCCCACGATAAAACTTGAGCCCGAGGATCTCAACTCACCGGACTACTCCAATATCGAGCCTCAAGTAAACCAAATCCGGTGAGTCGTCATGGTCGCAAACTAATCCACTTGAATACCGGTACTGTGATAGCCACCAAAAAAAAAGGTTACAAAGCCCCTGCAGCGTTACTTCTACGAGGATATCCACTTCCAAAACTTGCCTTCGGCCGCAGTTGGTCGCAATGGGACTTGCGAGCATCGGAAAGCATACGCTCCATAACATCATTAAAGTCACCGTCACTCATCCTTCCTCTTTGGCCTACCGCAGTGCTGGGTGGTCTTCTCCCTGCACCTGTGCTTGGACGAGACGGATCGTTCATGGGAGGCAGTGTAGGAACTGTACCCCGCTGCCTCTCCTGAAACCCACATGCGGGCTGTGGCGATGTAGTCAACATTGGACTCCTTTCAGAAAGCTGTGCGTCCTCACGTGGTCCTGGCGAAGAGTACTTTTCTGTGATTGGTGAGAGACCACCTTTGGCACCTACAAATTCTCTGATCTCACCTAATGCTTGTGTAACCACAACTTGAAACAAAACTGATACTCTAGGGCTGCAACAGAAAAAAAAACGGTCTTTGGACGGAGTACATTTGCATTGAAAGTTTCAGACATTCAAAAAGAACAGAACCCAGCATCACATACCATGCTATGCTCACAAAACCAAGGACACACAACTGTGAGTAGGAAGCATTATTAAATCAAAAGCGTACTACCCAACTGATTTCCAGATGCAACTGCATCTGCCAACTTGTGTGCAAAACCAGTGTGGCTTACAGTCAATGAAGACTGCATCCCGTAGAGAGGATTCTTTGTAGCATGTGCCTGAAAGTTAACTGGCCCAGGCTGGCCAACGCAAGCTGGGGGAGAGGCATCACTTGGTGTATTCTGGGCATTCAAGGGGATATTTTCTGAAGCACAATCTGCAACAAACATGAGCTAGTGGGATTACACAATGGCTATGCAGAGGGCAGGAATAGTGAGACCAACTGCAGTAACATGCTCTTGGCTATTCAGTAAGAAGTGGCTGTGGATGATATTAGAGTGTACTCAAAAGGCGTGACATGTATGAATTGTACAATACTTACGGGAGCATACCTGTTTCCTCTTTGATAGTGTCTGGAACAGCAATGCGAGCAGGTGAAGCAGTGCCAGGCTGTTCAGGAGCTGGTGGCTGGTGGGCAACCGAGTATCTCAAATCTTCAGCGAACGATTGCATGGGATTAAAGCTGTGCATACTCATTGCCCATGCAGGGGGTTCAGCACACTTGTCTTGATCTGGTGTGTTTGCAACTACAAATTCTCAGCAAACTTGAGATACTGTACACAGTGTAGTTCAAGGCCACTGTCGTAAAACAGGGTTTTCCAAAAAAGTAAAAAACGAAGATTCAATGATACACTAAAGGCGTACATTCTGGGCTGTTTTCTTGAGGTGTTGGCATTGAACAGTGTGCCATGTCACCAGCACCTGGAGAATCAGCTGGCAGGAAATTGGTTCTTTTGCTCACAGTGCTTGAAGGTGACTTCGCAGGGCTGTCATACTGTTCTCTTCCAGAGCTGACCAGGTGACCAGGCTGAACAGGGCGAGGTGGAGTCACGCAGCTGGATCCTTTTGGCCACTTTAGGTCCATCATTGTGTCACGAGGGCCAAGAGCAGGCTGGATACGAACATCCTCATCACCTGTCCAGGAGCTCTCTTGCTCAGGTGTCGCATGCATGGCTGATACACCTGCATCCCAAGCCAGCATTCTGAACACATAAAGCTTTTCAATGCAGTAAGTGACTCAAGGGTTAATGGGAAGGATAGTCAAACAATTTCATCCTATGCAGTCTGTGCAGCTGCAATGCATGACTTGACACCAATACCAACATCATTGCCTGCACTGGCTGCTTGCATTGAGGCAGGGTGCAATGAGAGTACCCATGTCAAATGTAAGGAGACTTACGGTTTGGCTTTGAGGAGGAGCTGGGGCCAGTGTTGGAGGGGGGTGTGAGTTGTCCTGAGTCCTCCTCATCTATGGGTGTAAACGGCGAGTTGACAGGAACAGATGGCACTTGCTGGTTTGTTGGGGTGGCTATGTTTGCAACAAATGGATGCATGAGCAAACGGTCACAATTCGCTCGCCGCCGTGGATCCCGGTCAAAACAGAGTTGCAAGAATTCCTTGCCCTCACGGCTGAGACTACTTGGGATTGCAGGCTGTATATCATTGTTTACAATGTGATAAATCACGCCCATCTGCACAGCAGTATTGCACATTCATCAAATGTATCTTCAAATGCAAGCCCTCACATATGTAGAAACAGGTTCATATACAATAGTGAATCTCTCTGTATGGAAAACTCAGCTGGGTGGTATGAGTTGAATTTTCAGTAGCAGCTGATGAGGGCAGATGCACTTGAGGTTCCTATCAATGATCATACTGAATGAGGCGGACCATGTTGTTCTTGAGTTTCTTGTCCAATTGGTCATGCCATGGTGCTTGTGCTGTGACCATTTCAACCACAAGGCAACCCAGACTCCAGATGTCTGCAGGTCTACCAACATCTTTTCCTTGCATCATTTCTGGCGCCATCCAATACAGGGTGCCCTTCATAGACATCTGCTGCTGATCTGCATTTGTGAATCGTGTGGGATTGTAGACTTGGGACAGTTCAGAAGCACTATTGCTGAGCTTTGCCTCAACTCAGAGGGTAGAGACTTCATCAAGTGAGCCAGCTCTTGCTACCAGGAACCAGAGAAAATCAGCATCACAATTGCTGCTCTTCCTAAAGGATCTTGTAACAGCAGAATACACAGCCCAATCCAATCGATGAACGACAGAATGGCCCAAAATACGTAGTAAATAGGACTAAAATAAGTTTCAAAAAGAGAAGAAGTACCTTCCATAGCAGACAGTGCAACAGTGTGAATTTGTTTGCTGGCTCCAAAATCAGTCAGCTTGATAATTCCATCGGAGTCAACAAGCACATTTTGGCCTTTGATATCTCTATGCATTATCTTCCGACGGTGAAGGTACCTCAGCCCTTGAAGGATCTCCTTTGTGTAAATACGGACAGTACGCTCGTCCATGGGACCTGCACAGATTGATGCAAACATGAGTCCCAATGCCGACATTCTAAAACGTGTGTTGGAACAGTATTTCACAAGAGTAAGCAAAAAAGGCCACAACACTCAAGGGTCACGGAACTAGAGAACACATTCTCCATCGCAACTTGCAACTCCACTGCTCCATGATACATGCAGCCCATTCTAGATACATAAGAAGCTGTCGATTGAGATTTCAGACGTTAAAGACTACACTTGCACAAGAATTAGCAACATTTACTATGGAAACATCAACGGGAAAGGTCGTCATGCAGCGAAGACATTGGCATGCATACCAAATTCATCCAGAAGCTTCCGGATAGATCCACCTGGCATCCACTCCAAAAAAATATTGAAATGGGTGTCTGTCCGCTCAAACCCCAGGTACTGCACGATGTTTGGGTGTCTGAGCTTTTGGAGCGTTTTGATCTCTCCCTCTAGCTCCCTAACACATGCTTTAACCTTGCTCTGCGTAGATGCATCACTTGTGTGCAGTTGTTCCACCTGCAACAGTTTTGTGGTCAACTGCATGGTATCACTGGTACAGTGTCCAAGTTGAGCAAGAATTGGAAGGTTGAACAGCCATGAAAAGAGTTGCTTGAAAACGATTCTGGTGTTAGCACCTGCTTCACAGCAACCAACTGCCCTGTGTCAACAAGGTGGGCCAAGTGTACGACTCCATAGGCTCCTTTACCAAGCTGGGCACCTTTCTTCCAATTCCATTTAGCGGGTTCCCTGTTATGGCTGTTAGCTTGGTTAGGTGATGAATTGGTGGTGTTCGGGGAGGGGTCTTGCCCACTGTTAACACTTGATACAAAATCATCTTCCAATGCATCTACATAATAATTGTCAATGTGAAGACAGCACAGCTTCTTGACCTCAGTGTGAAGATAGCACACAGAATAGCACACAGAATAACACACAGTACCCTAATATATCCGGTTCTCAGTAGGCAAAACACCAACAATTGCACCATAAAAGGATTGGTGAAATATAGATAATCAGGCAAAGTACTCGTCCTTTACACATGCTCAATTAAGAAACAAATGTATTTAAAAACGTCACTAAACGTCTTTAGCCTTTCTTCGACCGACTTGTACCCCAAGTGGATGTACACGATAGCTGATAGTAGTAGTAGCTGATAAGCGGAGATGGATGTCAGACTCAATAATCGAATCCGTACATCAAGAGCATTTTAACATATATCAGAGGGTAAGATGTGGATTTCAGTGCATAATAAATGTTAAAACCTCCGAGACATCATCATCGCTTGACAGAAAGAATACTGTTAACAATACATGGCCAAGTACAGCGATTCCGCGTACCTTCGACTTGTACCGAAGAGTGATTTCCTGCCTGCTTCTGATCGAATGTCTACAAAAGAAACTTCTTCAGTTGTTCTATAACGCGTTGATGTGACGCAACTGCGGAACTATCGTATGGTGGAATCTAGTCAGCCTAGAACACCGCCTGGGCTGAAATCCCACAAAAATTGTTCGGTGTGTCGAAGATTTTCGAAATTGAAACGTACTGGTGGGTAATGGTGTTCACTGTAGTCTGGGGCTGGTAATTTACGGGCCTGTATGACGAGACAATATGTTGAACAAAGAAATCAAGCAATTCGACAACTGTACATTAGAACATTTGTCTGATTCTTGCAAGCCAAACAGAGAACATTATTGAAATAAAATTCATGTTCATACCGCCGGAACGTATGGCCTCTTTGGGGCCGAAGCGCAAGACCCCATTGCAACTTTAAGTGAACACGGAACCACCAAGCGGAACTATCAAGCAAAGTTGCTAAGTTCACCGAGAAAAATTATTTTATTTCGATTATTGCACTTTGCGAAAATTCCTGACTTGAACGTCCAATAAGGTACAGAACGAAAACTGTGCAACTGAAGCGATACTCGGAATCCGTGTTGGCCTCTTAAAGCAGGGTTCTACGTGATACATGGATGGTGCTGATAACAAATAAAGATGTAATTTAATTCTTGTTTCATCGATTCTATTGAAATGACCTGTCTCTGCAGAATTCTGCGCGCTCTTACATTTTGGGTAACAGCAATTTCCCCCGAGTTGTCAGGATTCATGCCCGCCATGGGAATGTATATACTGCAACTCCATCTTCTTTCGAGCTCAAGGCAATAAACTTGGTCGTCACGATCGACAACACGTAAGTATTCGGTGACTGAGTATTGTTCCATTTCGGCGAGCTAGCTACTTTTCTCTCGCTGGACGCGGTCGAGGTGCGGGATGGCCCTTGTCGCTTGCTTTCAAAATTATCTGTCCAGCAAAAATCCCTTTCCGATCACATACCCATTCGGATAATCTTTACAAAAATAGTGCACAGGGGCCGAGTTGTGCCGCTGTTGTCACTTTTGCATGATACTGTCTTAGGGGACTTGAAAAGTCTCGAACGTAAGAAACATACATGCAGTCCCTTCTCCATCATAATGCGGCAATTCTTGCGGTGTACTGTTCGATATATCATGTCTCGGATTGTTTTGGCTCTGTTGTAGGGAGCGATTGACCAAGACCATGGCGTTCCGCCTGGCGCATTCCGCATTGCGGCAGGCCGCTGGCGCTTCTCGTTCTGACAACGCATTCTTCTTCCAACGATTCCAACAAGCTGTCGGTTACGCTGCTCAGCCAGCGCCAGCAGTTGACACCCGAGACTATCGCATAGCGAAGTATGGTGCTGCAAAGGTCGAGGCTGACGAGAAAAAGGCTGCTGAGATTCGCGAGAAGTTTGCTAAAGAGAAACGGGCGGCCCTCGAGGGCGATACAGCCGAATGGAGCAAGCGAGTGCAGCTGGAGGCGTGGAGAACAGCTGGAACTATGACCGAGGCTGATCTCGTAAAGATGGAAGACTACAAGCATCATTACGCTAAGACTGTCACTCTGGAGAAGCTTGGACAAGAAGTTGATTTCAGCACTCTAAAAGGTGATGGCAAGGTTAGCCAGGTACTCACGTCACTCTCGGTCGACGAGTAACCCTGAATTGAGAACGTTTGAATCATGCGCTGTGTCATGTTGATAAACGATTCTTTTGAAGGTCATTGGTGCTGTTGTGGACGTTGATTTTCCTGATGGCGATTTGCCCGAAATTCAATCTGCACTTGAAGTCCAAGGTCGCGCTGAACGGCTGGTTCTTGAAGTTGCTCAGCATCTTGGTGACAAGACAGTGCGAACAATTGCTATGGACGGGACTGATGGGCTTGTTCGTGGCCAGCCAGTAACAGATACCAAAGCGCCTATCCGCGTACCGGTTGGTCGCGAAACTCTGGGCAGAATCCTGAACGTTATCGGCGAGCCGGTCGACGAATGTGGGCCAGTCGAGGCTAAGGAGCACTGGCCAATCCATCGCGAAGCTCCTGCCTTTTCTGAACAAGGCACAGAGCAAGAGATTCTGGTGACGGGGATCAAGGTGCGCTGCGAGCTAATTCCCATGTTTGACAAAAATGAAAAGCCTTGATGTTAAGAGGACAAGAGACGTACTTGCACAGGTCGTTGACTTGCTGGCTCCTTACCAGCGTGGTGGAAAGATTGGACTCTTTGGTGGTGCTGGGGTTGGGAAGACAGTTCTTATCATGGAATTGATCAACAATGTTGCTAAAGGACATGGTGGTTTCTCTGTGTTTGCTGGTGTTGGTGAGCGCACTAGGGAAGGCACAGAACTGTATAATGAGATGATTGAATCTGGAGTGATTAAGACTGGTGAGGCACGTGGTGAGTCAAAGTGCACACTTGTCTACGGTCAGATGAATGAACCTCCAGGTGCTCGTGCGCGTGTGGCTTTGACTGGACTTACCATCGCAGAGTACTTCCGTGATGTTGAAAACCAGGATGTGTTGCTCTTCATTGACAATATTTTCCGATTTACCCAGGTATGAGTGCATCACTTAGATATCACTACATGTGAGGATTGACCACATCTTTCATTTGCTTGAATGCCAATGATCAAGTGCTTTGTAGGCTAACTCCGAGGTGTCTGCTGTGTTGGGACGTATTCCATCTGCTGTGGGTTACCAGCCAACACTTGCAACTGATCTTGGTGGGCTGCAAGAACGCATTACAACCACTAAGGCTGGTTCTATCACATCTGTACAAGCTGTCTATGTCCCAGCTGATGACTTGACTGATCCTGCTCCAGCAACGACATTCGCACATCTTGACGCTACCACAGTGCTTTCAAGGCAGATTGCTGAACTTGGAATTTATCCTGCTGTGGATCCACTTGATTCAACATCACGAATGTTGGATAAGCGTATTCTTGGTGAGAAACATTACAACACTGCACGTCAAGTGCAGAAGGTTCTACAGGATTACAAGAATCTTCAGGTGAGTCAGCACTTGTGCTAGTCAAGTAGACCGCTTATGTGCGATCTTTGATCGTCAAGTGTCACCATTTTTGCCACTGCAGGATATCATTGCCATTTTAGGAATGGATGAGCTTTCTGAAGAGGATAAGTTGACTGTTTCTCGTGCTCGCAAAATGCAACGCTTCTTGTCGCAGCCATTCCAAGTTGCAGAAGTTTTCACTGGTTCCCCAGGAAAGTATGTTGGTCTCGAGGACACAATCAAAGGTTTCACTGAAGTACTTGAAGGCAAGTATGATGATCTCCCAGAAATGGCTTTCTACATGGTAGGAGGTATTGAAGATGTTGTTGCAAAAGCAGAAGCTCTTGCCCGTGGAGATATTTAGGCCTATTTTTAGGCTGGAGTTGTTCCCAAGCTTCCCGTCAATATTTGTTGACGGACTTGTGATCGAAGTTACATCCTTGTAAGTGGTCCATAACTGTGCCTTATTGCATGGCAACATCCATCGTTGTAATATTTCTGCTAATGAACAGTTTATGTTAATCCTCTAATTTGAACTTATTTGGGCGTCAGGGCATGGAAGTGTCGTGCAGTCCGTTCATACATGTTTAGAACTTCGCAAAGTCGAGTTTAAAATGTCTGGTCAATCATACTCCGGGTGAAGATTGGTTGTGTATCTCATGTTGAAGTGCACCGTATAGTCTGAACGAGCACGACTAACATCGACAGATCTTGCATGACCAAGTTGTCGATAACCAATGATGTTTGCCTCCCACTTCTCGTCCTTGCCTATGTCATGAGCTTAACTTGTGTTCGACCTTCCGACTCAGCAGTTGTAAATGCACCACGGGACTCCCAGCACGAGGTCCCCTGTACCAAGACATGCCCTGATCGTCTTAAAACCTAGTTCCGAAAATATGTATGAAAAAAACTGGAAATGGTACATTTGCGCAATATTTTCTGTTATAAAACTGAACTCTCATTAATCCTACCCCATCGGTCTTGGAAGTTGGGCTTGCACAGTCGCTACGCTGCAACTGGGCACATGATAACTTGGGTTCAGCTAGCTCGATCACTTTTGCAAGTTATGTACGACCATTTGTGTGCAGGTTACTGTAACAGTTGAAGACATGCTGATTTTGAAAGCATGACTACAATTAGGCGCAGAACTCTTTTGGTATTCGAATGAACTCGTAGTATCTTCGAGACAATTGTAACCAGCTACAGATTAAAGCTTTTCCTGCGCTTATACAACGTGAACTGAATAGATGACGGACTATTTACCAATATTAGTTTGACCACAGCTGTGAACACTGTATGAAAACAAGCGGAAATATACTTCCAATATCCTTTTTATACAACGCTTTATACAAGGCGAGTGTAAATGATCTATCGGCATACAGCGGATCCAGCTGTGTTACTCCCGTTCGTCCTCCCGCCATATGGTACACTTGTTCAGGCTGTCTACAAGCACAAACGGAGCACTTATGACATATACTGGGTTGTTCAGCCTGTAGCCACGCATTGTGCTTCCCATTCAAAAAGCTGCTTGTCGTTGAATCGATTTGACAGATCCAGCACGTATACCTGAATTATCTAACTCCATGCTCACGGGCACACACACAAGCACACTTTTTTGTCCTTCTTTTGTAGAAATATATATAATTTAGTTGACTCTGGTGTATAGTCTGGCTATTTTGACTCGTAGGAAACGAAAGCCGCTATAATTTATCTGCATACACCATTGCGATTCATTCTTGAGCCGACGAAGCGGTATCATGGCACAACGCTGGGAATCAGTACAAAATGCACACTACTGATATAGAAAGGCTGCCCTGCGAATCAGTTATGTGCTGAAAATATTCAACGTATCCCATAGATAGGTAACTGTCCATCGTCCGCATGTGGACCGGAGTGACAACATAGGGTCAAAACTTATTTTTTGCACCGAGATAAATCCATTAATCTCTATGAAAGTTGAAACTTAACTGTAGAATGATACCTCGGGATAGTTGGTCAGGACTTCTTACAATTAAAGTAGCCTCTGATTGTGTTTAAGACAAGCTGAATCTAGGCGTTCTTGTTAGCTGCGATGCTAGCTCTAAGTACTTTCAAGGCCTCGGTCTCTTCTCCGAAATCAGTAACCAGAGCGGCAGAGCAGCCCACAACCCTTCTTGGCTCGCCTTCGTCGTCAAGTCGGTACAATCCTGCTAGTTGGCCCAGTGTCTTGTTGGTGTCGATTTCTACCTGCAAACGACGCGTTTCGTTAGATCGGATTGACCACGCACGCGATTTGGGAATAAGTGCGCTAGAAACGTACTAAGTCCACTTTCTTCTCCATGCATAGATGCTTTACCAACTTCTTGTAGTCTGCTTGGTTGCAGTCATCAGCTAGAACACACAACTGACCCTGCTCCCTTTCGATTGCACTGCAAAACAATCAAGTTGTTCGTTTCTCGCATCAACTGCGTGGATATTGCATGTGTTGTACTTGAAACATGTTCTTTCACATATCGGGTATCACGCTCTCAGTGAGCACAACACACCGTGTTACCTCTCTGAGTCCCCTTGCCAAGCCATCATGCGCTAGCGCCTTCTTAAGAACCAGCTTCAATGCAGTAGTTTGGTCGATGGTCTCTGTCGGCACTTCAGGAACAGGAGCATCCTCTACAGCCATTTCATTCTCCCTGTAAATTTAACGAGTGCTAAAATGTTGTTTGGTGAAAGTGAGCTTTTGTAAGATCTCGGGTTCAAAGGTACCCAGGCATATCGCGGCGGGAATAAGGTGAGCTTTGGAACGCACGCGTCAGACATGGTCCTCGGATCTAGCCTCCCAAGCCTGAACTGAAGCAGATGTAGCCTGCAGAGATGCAAGTACACTTGGGATGACTTGGCTTCCGTCAGCAAGTAGCAGGGCTACAGCAGTCGCCTCTGTCTTATTAAGTCGACATATTTCAGAATCTCGCACCTTGAAAATAAAAGCCGAAAGAACGATATGACTGTTGTCGTATCCTAAAATCATTCAACGAGTTCTCACGTCAGAACAGTGTACTATCCAAGAAGCGTGATTCCCTGACGTCATTCTGCCCCGTACCGGCTCAAGAAGTCATGCATAGTGTATGTATGCATTGAGCTAGGAAACTCGAAATGTCGACACGTTTTACCACTATGACACTTGCGCGGCGGAGAGCCAGTTACTTCTCTTGTGGCTTCAGGAAAGCTAAATTTCTTCAGTTGGAACCTGACCACCTGCAGCACACCGTGACACTGTTTGTACGTGAATGTAAACGATATAGTGCATGTTGTCCTCAATTGTTCTACAAACATGAAGTCATACAATTGGTGACAAGTACCCGGCGGGATAACTTCGTTTCTCCACCATATCTTGTGGGTTGATCGTCTATATTTTTGGTTAAGACATGAGTAACATGCCAATATCTCGAGGGGCCCTGGATATTAGGGTTTCAGCCAGGCCCATACGTACCCATATGGCTCAATTTCAGCGTAGAGCTATGGGTATAGGCTTTGTAGAACAGGACTCTACCGTTGCTCCTCATGATATTCCAGAATATGTTCATGTTCCTAATTCTATGTTCGGTCTCAGTCCAAGCCAAATGCTCGCTATGGGTATTGCCGGAGAGGATGTTCAGCGTCTACAGAACAATATCACAGAAGTAAGACACTTTTGCAAACGATTTTCCTTCATTGCACATTAAAGGAACACAACTCGAGTATCAACTGGAATAAAATTGTTTTTGGCATGTAGGAATCCTTACGAGCATCGTCGTTTTACGTCCCATCGCATGCCCAAATATCTACATCAGCAAAGCAGCCAGCTGTCATGAGAAGATCTGGTGGTGGAGGTGGTGTTTTAACACCAGGACAAGCACCTCCTGACCTTCCATCGTTACTACTTGACTCTCGAATCGTGTACGTGGGCATGCCACTAGTTGCATCAGTAACGGAGCTTGTCGTTTCTGAACTACTTTGGCTGAATTACAATCAGCCAGAAAAACCAATCTACATTTATATCAATTCTTTGGGCTCCCAGAAAGAAATGCAAGCTGTAGGCTTTGAAACAGAAGCTTACGCGATCTTGGACACTATGAATGTGTGCCTTTCCGAATCCCCTGCTAAAATTCACTTCTTTCGTAACTCACTGAATTTAGGATATGCTGGAATATTACACTCTGTTCTTGAAGATTTGTTTATCACCTGGGTTCTTTAATTTCCCATCCAAGCACCTTCAGTCGGACCCCGTTATTGCAGTACGTTAGGCCTGATGTGGCTACGCTAGTGATAGGACAGGCATACGGTAATGCGTGCATGCTGCTAGCTGCGGGACAGAAAGGTCGTAGAGCAGCGTTGCCTCACGCACGAATCAAGATGGCTCCTCCACGAATTAACCGTACTTTTGGATCAACAACAGATGTCATGATTAAGGCTAACGAGTTAGAAGAGAACACTGACATGTACATCAAGTTTCTATCAGATTTCACCGGCAAGGACAAGGACACAGTGTATCAGGATTGTGAAAGAGACAGGTATGCTCTGCATCAAATTGGACAAGCGAAACTTGAATTACACTTTGCTTCAACAGTTCAACGTCAGTGGAATTGGGGTTTTGTTGTTGCTTTGTACTCATAAAGTCATGTGCAATTGCTGATCCAGTATGCACAAAAGTACAGTTGACAAAAAGAAACAGTGATCAAGGAATAAGATTATTCCAGTCTGGATTGTTTTACAATGTTTTAATCAGCCCCTGAGCAATGCACATTGTTACTTGTGTCCTATTTCATGTATTAATTATCTAAAGAGTATCCCCGATTTCCGCAATGCATCTTCAACAGTCACAGGTTTCTAGCATAATCCATTCAGTCTTCAAAAAATAAGTCTCTTTGCACCTTGTAAACTTATTGCCTGGAACCCAATGCATGTGAAGCCTTTAATACACAAGTGAACTTGGTTGAAAGAAACGCTTGAAATGATATACTTTTCGACATGTGAATAAGCCATTCGTGTCGTGAATCAACCGCGCATGCACCTGCATGAGGCACAGATACTCAGCAAAAATTTTTGCCTGTGAATTCTTTACAATTGTTGCAGTTTTCCCTTGACCAGAAAATTCATTGCTACACTGTTTCCTATTGCAAGGCACAGGGAAATGAGATGTAGCAAGTCATCTCAACTAGTATCTGCCACTGTTTTTCATTTCATATTACACACAACAACAAACATATGCACCAGATATTTATGAGCTGTCAATTCTTCTCTTTGCATTGTGAGAGGACAATGTGTGGAGTCTCTATGAAGCTTGATCAATTTGCTGATTACCCGTGCCAATTTCCAGTGAACTATGTATTTAATAATGGAACCATTCCTTCACTCCCTGATGTGTGAGTAGTTGTTTGGTGCCAGGTCAACAATTTCAAAGATTCGATTCTGCGTTAAGCAATAAAAGTGACCTCATACTGTCAATGGTCTCGAAGACTGAACGCACTAAACCCATGCTGTGGTCCGCTTCTAGCCCTTCTAATATGTTGGTAACAAGACACCTGCTTACAACAGGTGGCTAGATGTCTTTATCCTTGATGCTTACAAATTATAATTGACAGCCCTGTTTCCTGAAGCTCTTTTGATTCATGATTGGCACATTCTTGCTCCTGGAAGCTATGGTCAATTCAAGTTCAGGCTAGTGTAGTGGACACATAATGCCCCTTGCTTTGTTGGGTGAGTGAAACACTTCTCTGCAGGTACTTGACGCCTCAAGCTGCGATTGAGTATGGATTGATAGATAAAATTGTCAAACCTGAAGAAGGGGTTGCAATGGATGCCAAGGACTATGAAGGTGCTCTTCAAGCTATGAGGAGCCAAAGGGCACGAGGCCCAGTCGGTGGCGGAGGCCCTGAAGCTGGATCAGCTTGAGTCAGTCAATGCCACTTGGATACGGCTTCATCTTAGAAACACGCTGTCTTTGTCACTTGCGAAGTATGAATCGCATGTAACTCTTTTCTCCTTTCAAACCTTGTCAACAACACGTTATATTGAACGCTCGTTAGTTGATATCCGTGTGTGTTACGAGTAGTAGAAGCTGCTCACAAAGAGAATTCCAAGCTCCAATTAACTCACAAGAGCCCTCGTAGCATTCGTTCTCGTGACAGGATATATCGTACCTTATCAATGGGAATTCAGGTACCGGACTTGTTCACACAGAGATACGCTATCGGGTACATGTAGATGAAACATACAGTTGGCAAAGAATCAAGCTATACACTTTGTGTGTTGATTCTCGTTTCATGAGCAGATTCGCACAACTTAAAACCTGACTCTAGTTGGACACACACAGCGCGCTTTATTCCGCAGTATTTGGTAGAGCTATCACATGTCCACGCCTGTCAATGGCTCCATATGCAGAACAATTGATGCTGTTCGCAAATGTTTTGGCCAGTACGAGCGGTATTAATGAAAAGTGCCGTGGTATAGCAAGAGAAAGATAACCAAGCACACATATAACTTGTTGCAAGTATGTGCATGTCTCATGCCCAGGTGTAATGTGCCTACTTAACCACCTCCATACACTTCCTGTGTGAAAGAGTACCCTTAGGATACACTATTTGTAATCTTAAGCTACATGGTAATGAATTCTGAATGTTAATCAAAGCTTCCTCAATGTGTTGGCACAGCAAATTGTGTGTGGAATAGAGTCACTCATGTCTTTTGGTCTATTCTGCAGGAAGCGTTAACTCAGATTTAAGGAAAGATCCATGGAATAATTACAATACTCTTCTGTGCTTATGTATACACAAGCTCGGGACGTGCTTGACAACTTCGTTGGCAGATGCGTCGTTTATGATTACCTGAGCATAAGAATTGGTACTTCGACTCTGTGTGAGCAGAACGTTGGATAGCTCCTACTTGTGAGCTTCACACAATGCTCCAACAGCTAAGAGCAGTTGATCGGACTGGGCACTCGCAGTATCAGCTTATGATTCCGTCAAGGTTTAACTACTTGGTGTAAGATGCTGGCCCTTCTCGTTCGCGTGCCAGGCTGTTGAATCCAATTTGAATGCACTATATGCCAAGCGAGTGCAGATTGATGAAACGTCAGAACAAGTTAAAGAGTAAGCTATTATAGATGAATAGATCTTGATGTGTCACGAGATTAACTTCAGAGCTCTTGTCATGCCCACAACCGCTGAAAAGCTCCTGCTCCATGCCCCTTCTCCATCAGACGACTATCAAATAGCGAGGAAGATAGCCATGCAGCGTAATCATAAACAAAGTGCATAATCACTGTCAGCTACTGCTAAGAAAACAATCGCCAAGCCACAAAAAAGAGAATAGGGGCAGGTGTCAACTGGCGAGGATATCAAGAGGGAGGAAAATTCAAGAGAACACAGCTACTGGGTAGGGTAACAATGTATGAACAACGTAGATATGACTGTCTTTACTGGATGCTGCCAATTTGTGACGTAGTCTCCCATTCAAGGGGTCCAGTCCATGCAAGTTGACACCTGTTCAGTTGAATTCGGGTGTCAAGATAGCTCGATCATTCGCACTTTGTTGGTTTCGAGCGACACGAACCACGTGGATGTGACAAGGATTGAAGCAAGTACTCAGTAACAGAGTGCTCATAATCCTGTTGGGAGGATCCGCGTTGTTGGTCCGAGGAGCTCTTGACCTTCCGTGACACGTTTTCATCTTGTGTACCAGTACTGTAAGAGTAACCACGCGTGTTAAGTTTTGCAAGCGAAAATAATGTTTACTGTTGGGTTGAGTGCCGTTGCTGCTCGCGGTGTGGAAAGCAGTGTTTTGAGTTTTCTACGTCGCACTGCTGGTTCCCTTCCTAAGCCGATAACTGACGCTAGCACACCCACAATCACTGAAGGACGTCAAGCTTTTGACGGTGATCTTCGCTCAACAAGCGGCCTAGGAACGACTGATGGAATAACGAGTCACACCCGTAAATGGCTTCAGGTACACGCTCCCTTGTCTTTGAATAACTACTGCTATGAAGAGGCAGTGGCATTTTTTATTGAAATATGACGATTCCGTATGCACTTTATTCGCAGCGTAATGTTCCATACAGGGCGCTGATAAATCTCCAATTGAAATGTTGCGCGAAGAACCCCCCAAAAAAGTGAAGGGCTTAAAAGTCGCCTCTGTAGGAGGAGAGGGTGATGATCATGTTGGTCTTGGCTGTCCAATAGAGTACATAGACTTAAGGGGTACAACTCCCGAGAAGCCTGCAGTGTGCAAATACACTGGTAACAAATACTATTCAGATGATTGGATAGGTGGTGGTGCACACTAATCTCAGTAGGTTCCTGAAGCTAGAAAATAATTCGTTACTGTAAATTTCATAGTGGGAAATCTGGAGCAGTAAAATTCTGTACAACCGGACTATTTGACACCCCGCAGATCTATAAATGAAGCTGAGTAGGATTGCTATCCAGCATTCACTGTTAATATCCATGTCAGCAATTGACAACAAATGACGGGCTGCTGGATGATGAGATGGATGTGTACAACACACGCTGCTGCTCGAAAAGGGCACAGATGTACCTTCAGGAAGAAAGGGTTAGAGAGTAAAACAAGGAGAAGCCTTGATCAGGTAATAGTGGCACGACCATCAACTTTAAGATACTTTGTGTGTGTGAGAGTACTGTTAGAATATAACAGATTGAAGGTTGAGTTTTCTCCATGTAATTGCAGTCGTTGGAAGTCTTTTTGACAAGTTTGACACCATCAATTTTGGGTCACGTGCTGAGAGGTTGTTGCAGTTGAAATAATGTACAAGTTTGCCCTGATCGCGAATTTACAAGCATGCAGTGGATGAAATCGAGTACCCCGCTCTACAGGGTCGCTATTGTTGTAGTTTGCTCAATCCCTATACCATTTGGAGGTATTATGTACATCAGGGGATTAGAATGTTCAATGACTCACACAACCCTCGGGCATCGTTGACATACCATACTAAATGAATAGGTATGGCGCCAGACCCTCCGGGACAAAGGGGGGGAAACGTGGCTTGGACAGAGTTATTATGATATCACGGGCAGGGTATTACATCTAGAAAGGCTGACCTCGGAAGGTTGATGGACACACAGGTAGTTCTCAGAAAGTGGTCAAACTTACAGATGAAAAGCACGTGGACTACTTGATGCACAACTGGTGTCTAGTTTTTTCACTTTTTGCAACAAGGGAAGAAAATCTTTGCCTTAAGAAGCTTTCGGTCAGCAGATTCAAGTCCACTCTCGGTACAGGACAAACCCTTCTTTTCTGAAAGTAGGGCATGAGAACTCGGTTTTGGGACAGGACACAAGTTGAGAAATATTCAAGGGCGGGCGTTTGTCCCCCCAACAGATGGGACATTTTTCGCTCTGTACGGACATTATACCACCCTACCTATTGATTTGGAACGGTATATTGTGGTCCACGA